>JAMPIV010009031.1:410000-460000 GCA_024509875.1 Oreohelix idahoensis
ATGAAGGGGCACTTGGTGAATATATATATATGCTCTGATGATGGCACCCTATTTTTCACACAACGAAGATTTAACCAGCTACGGGTGTTGGCCTACTGCTTTATTGTGGCAGTATGTAAACAATACCAGGCAACGTGGCCTGTTCTGTATTGGACCGTACAAGCTAAGAGCTCTAATTCCTAGGCAATTCCACGCTGAGGTATATGTTTCCTCACGTCATGAGAACTTCTAATGCCTCTCCGTATTGCAGACGTAACTCGTATCATAACATTATCTTAACTCGACCAATCCACTAGCGACGAAGAGTTATTCCCCCTGCTGGAACGGGGGGGGGGAGCGGGGGGTGGGGTCGTCACAGAAAATAGACTCCACTCGAAGCTCGCTGAAAAATGTACGTAATATTACCTAACTATACTGACCGCCTTGTGGTAAAGTGGGATGTTATAAATATTTATAGGGGACTTAGTGTACTGACTGAGATCAGCTGTGAAGGTATCTATATCTAATAAGAGTAGTGTATTATAGATAACCTTACTTACTGCCACATATGTATCTCAGTCAGAATTATTCTGGAATAGTGTGATGACTACGTTATATGTCTAGGGTATGTGTATGATGAAGTGTAAGTCATAACAACAACAGACAGATAAACAATTTAATTTATTCCACCACACTTGACAACACTGTGACACTCACATACATATAACACTCTAAGAGGATATCTTAAGGAGTCACTGATAACTTTTCAAATAACAATATGTATTCAGTGCTGTCATGAATGTATATGTGTCCTGATTCAAATACAAAGGGAACCAGGAATCACAATCAATTTTAATTACAAGTTATATGTACAGAATTTATTAATATGATTCTTGTAGTGACATATATTATTACTGGTATCCTATGTGTGTCAGTTGTGCAGTGGTAATATGAGGTAATACTGGTTTGGTTTTGTTCAAGCTCTGTTGGTATTTGTCATCATGACTTCAATAGTTTGTTTCTATTGGAACTAGTATTGGAGATGTTCTCAGTTCCTGGTATTAAAACAATTAAATTCCCCTCTTAATTTTAGTTTACAATGTCATTTTAAGATGGGGGTACATAATGTTGAGCTCCATGGCCACACTCTCTTATCTTGCGTGATGACTGCAGTAAAAGACTTCTCTGCTCGATTACTTTAATGAGTTCTGGAGCCACCCCACTGGTTGCTATATGGACCAAGGAGTATGCTGTCCACCTCTGGCTTCAGCAAAGCTCTGACCAGGTGCTGCTCAATAACTTTAAGACCACGGTCCCACAATTCATGGAAATAATAATAAACAGTTTCGTTGACTGGCAATGAATATAGCACAACTCCGATCTGCCGATGTCCCAGGCTTTATTTTATAAAAAATATACACTGGTGCTCAACGCACTGTTTTTTAGTAGGTTTATTACAAGATGTGGCAATGAACAGACGCTCTGAATTGAGTATATTCGCAGCTCTACCCAATCAAACCATGTCTACACATCTTTTCAAAAAAGTACCCCTTTCTCACGTTTCCCCTGACAACACAAGATAGTATTTATAGTCCGACCAATAGTGTTTAATCTTTCATTTGTTGCGCTCCAATCAAATAGGAGTTAACATGGTAGGCTATTTCCGTAACGTAATGTTTCTTCAAACACGTTATAAAAAAATTTTATGAGCAGAAATGATTTCATGCTGTCAGGCACCCCCACTATTTTATTTTGGCCATAACTTGGTAATTCCTAGACTATTTGCGTAACGTTTTACATATTCTTTGTCAGCAAACCCTAAGGAACCCAAATATACGAATTTAATGGAGCCAATATGCATTTTCTTCTAGGATAGTCGTGCTGTTACTACCTTCTCACTTCCAAACTTGAGGGTGTCTGGGTACTGTCATGTTTTCAAACGTAAACCGGTATAATGTCATAATTCCCAATAAGCGTTTTTCAGGATTTTAAAACCTAACTCTGGTATGGGTAGTGAATTTTATCACTGTCGATTTGAAATAAAGTTAGTGCATGTGGCCTTACACGCGTGATGGCAGCAATTGTGTATCGCGCGACGCATGTTTAGTGTTGCAGGTGTCCCTGCTTTCTGCCTCTCCCTTCTCTCTATCCTTTAGTCCATCGGTCTTTTAGTTACGCCGTGTATAAAATGGAATGAATGAAATATTAAATTTAGGTCATTGATCAGCTTGCGTATCTCAAGGTTTTTCCAAGAAATACAGTACACGTTTCATTGAAGAAAGCGTGCAGCGACACAGTAGGCTTTTACTATCAACGTGAAAGCGTTACAATTTGCCGACGAAGTAGAAAACAAGGGGGATTTCGAGTACAGTCATTGTGACAGCACTGTTCTTTACCATTCTTCTTTCCTTTTATTAAATTTATTTGTTAGGCTTTGCATTTACGTTTTAATTTATATATGGGGATTAGAATAATTCACGACACGCCTATCAACAAGAATGACTCACTAGCCCACGTTACAACACGAGTAGGGGTTTTCTCCCATCTCCAACCGAGAAGAATTGGTGTTGGTTGTATGAGTTATCCTAACCCAGAATTAAAACAAATACGAACTAGGGCGCATTAGAAATTAAAAAAAAAGAACCAAAATTAATAAATGGGACAAGAAATGGGGCGAGTTGAAAATAAAAATTAACAGTAACGCATCACAATGATGATGTTTGATATTTCATCACGTGTTGATATAACACTTATGTTTTTCTGTCTTTTCTTAACAGGCTATTTGAAATGGAGAAGGACTTGAGAAAATTATTTCGAAGACTAATGTCTCAAACGGAGAGTGGAGAGTTCTTGTTCGATTCTGTCCGCCTTGAGCGTCACGCCACTTTGGTCATGAAGAATCTGGGTCAAGCAGTGGAGAATCTGGACGATTCCACATACTTCTCGGAGATGCTGGTGTCACTAGGAGAGAAGCACTCAGCGTACAATGTCAAACCCGACATGTTACCAGTAGGACATCTTGATTTTATACTTTTTTTCATTCAATTCAATACCTTTTCAGCTCCCTAAGGTACATAGGCCTTCAACAAACGTACGCCACGTAATCGTGTCGCGCACCATCAGCTAAAAATATGTCCTTGTTTTCCTCACCATTTTTATTTCTGTCTCCATTTTTCTTGACCAAGTATTTTACCTTTTTTTTTTTTAAATAATATTTTTGTTTGGGGGGAGGCTACCTCTCCTTCTCTTTCCCTGAAGATTCCAGAACAAAGACTGCCTGGTAGTGCTATCGACAAGATTACTCAGTGTGTATGTGTGTCCTAATAATTTTCAGAGTCTTTTTATACTTGTTTTTATTTCAATAATAATTTTTGTTGGGTTACATGTACACACAAAAAAGAAAGATGTGGTGAACTGAAGGCAGATGTTGGATCCTACAAAGATAGAGGAATTGAAGTCGTTTGTGAATTCTACACATTTATATAATATATTTTCATGTATATGCTTTGAGCATGTAGTTTCCTTGAATTCTCCGACAAAACAAGGAAAGAATTGGACAACTGTTCCCTAATGCATGTCGTAAAAGGCCACTAATATGCAACCTCAAAATGTAAGATACATTGCTACAGATGTCACAGATACATGATCACATGAGCTTTGATGCGGGCTTCCTAAAGGGGAGCAGGTTATCTGTAGCTGATCCACCAGCAGCGAACAATAAAATGAAGTGATGTGTACTTCTCCGTAATCATCGTCTGACTGTAGACACATACAGGCAGCAGACATACACATATATGAATCCATTAGACTAGTTATTCTTCACGATACCACAATGACTACCACAATGTAAGTACAAGGTAGTCCTATAGCAAAAACTGCAGCAGAGACTTAACCATACTAGGTTCAGCGTTTTGTATCAAGTATATAGCACAATGACTACCACAATGTAAGTACAATGTAGTCCCATAGCAAAAACTGCAGCAGAGACTTAACTCACTTAACCATACTAGGTTCAGCGTTTTGTATCAAGTATATAGCACAATGACTACCACAATGTAAGTACAAGGTAGTCCCATAGCAAAAACTGCAGCAGAGACTTAACCATACTAGGTTCAGCGTTTTGTATCAGGTATATGGCACAATGACTACCACAATGTAAGTACAAGGTAGTCCCATTGCAAAACCTGCAGCAGAGACTTAACCATACTAGGTTCAGCGTTTTGTATCAAGTATATAGAACAATGAAAACCACAATGTAAGTACAAGGTAGTTCCATAGCAAAACCTGCAGCAGAGACTTAACCATACTAGGTTCAGCGTTTTGTATCAAGTATATAGCACAATGACAACCACAATGTAAGTACAAGGTAGTCCCATAGCAAAAACTGCAGCAGAGACTTAACCATACTAGGTTCAGCGTTTTGTATCAGGTATATGGCGCAATGACTACCACAATGTAAGTACAAGGTAGTCCCATAGCAAAACCTGCAGCAGAGACTTAACCATACTAGGGTTAGCGTTTTGTATCAAGTATATAGCACAATGACTACCCCAATGTAAGTACAAGGTAATCCCATAGCAAAAACTGCAGCAGAGACTTAACCACACCAGGTTCAGCGTTTCGTATCAAGTGGGGTGGCCAGTCCCCTTCCTCGCTGCCTTTCCATACCATAATTCAAGAGCAGAGTCGAGTACCAATTTTTTACAGCAAAGTAGACTGGCACGTGACGCTACCAGGTTTAGTTCCCGGAACCCGATAGCCGTGCCACGAGAGGAAACAGCTCTAACCACTTAGCCAATATAAGTAGTGTCTAGTTAGCTAAAGTGTTGTGGTTTCTTGTGCAGACAGATTCTATGAAAGTTTCTGTCGTCTCTGGACCTTTACGTAACCAAGAGAGGACGCTTGCCTTTTCAAACAACTTTCAAATAATACAGTATGCTGTGTCACACGAAAGTACCATGCAGCCATTATACAGAAAACATGCAAATATTTACAAGCTTTACATTACCACTATAACTTATTATGGGACGTTGTCCACTTCATTAATGATTACAACTAAATACATCACCTCTAAACCAAGAAAATCAGATAACATGCAAGCAATCTCTCATGACATGGGCAAAGAAGTGAAACTATACAAATATGCGAATATACCTAATAAAACCAATCAATAAACAGGCACTTTTAAGGACTTGATGAGACAGAAGGTAATCACAGGTCAGTGTCGTGAAACATTCTAAATCCACATATCTAAATTAAAAAGTAAATGTTAAGCCTAACGAATTAATTCAATAAAAGGAAAGAAGAATGGTAAAAGACCAATGCTGTCACAATGACTGTACTCGAGATCCCCCTTTTTATGCTCCGTCTGCAAAATTGTAACGCTTTCACGCTTGATAGTAAAGCCTACAGCAGCATACAAGCATTTCAACAAAAAAACAATACAACGTGTACTGTATTTCTTAGAAAACCTTGAGATAGACACACTGCGTAATGACCTAGATTAATATTCCATTAATGTCATTTTATGCACTACGTAAACGAAAAGACAGATGGACTTAGAGAGAGAGAGAGAGAGAGAGAGAGAGAGAGAGAGAGAGAGAGAGAGAGAGAGAGAGAGAGAGAGAGAGGGCTGAACGGAGGAACGCAGGCAATACTACCACAGTCTCGCGATTAATAGTAACGCAAATCCCACGCGTAAGGCATGAAGCACTAACTTTTTTTCAAATAAACAGGGACAAAAAAACACTACCAATACACGGTTAGGTTTTAAAAAACATGTTTAATGCTTATTAGGAAACATGACACAATACTGTTTTATGTCTGAAATCCTGACTTTATACTGACAGAACAGTCGAAAAGGCAGGACAGGTGGCGGTTCTAAAACAATTTAAAAAAAAACTAATACACGACTATCCTAGAATACATATTTTGAACGAAGCCACTACGTTAAATCCGATTTGATTGGTTTGAAGAATATGTAAGCCTAAACATGATTAGTCGATTGCAGATACTATTTTTGGTTGTTACGGGAAACGGTAGGAAGGGTACTTTTTTTCAAATACTTTTGTAAACATGGTCTTATTGGCTAGACCATTTGATATAGTCAATTAGGAGCGTCTGTTCAGTGCCACATTTTTAAAATAAACTTACTGAGAAGCAAGTGCGTTGAGATCCAGCTCATATTTTTCTTATGAAAGCCTGGGACAAAGGCAGATCGGAATTGTGCCATAACTCATTGCCAGTCAACGTATTTTGTTTAATATTTCCATGAATTGTGGTAAGCTAGAAATATTTGATATCTTTTAGATGAAAATTGAATGTGAATTGATAAATTTATGTCTGTATGTGTGTGGTTCAGTAGCAAACATGAGGAAAAGCCTAGATATTGCTCCACCAGGAACAAAACTTGTCGGAGAGGAGTTTAACTGCCTAGGCCTATATGGAATTGCCAAATAGTACTATGATACCTATCTTATTGAATAGAAGAAAATAATGCTGAAATTGCAGAGGCGTTGTAACCATTAGGGAGAGGAATACTGGTGAATGTGTTACATGAGAAGCTAACAGTTGGCCTACCGCGCTGAACTCGGTGTTTGTTATGTATTGTGCTTCAGTGTGGAAATAGCAAACATGAGGAAAAGCCTAGATATTGCTCCACCAGGAACAAAACTTGTCGGAGAGGAGTTTAACTGCCTAGGCCTATATGGAATTGCCAAATAGTACTATGATACCTATCTTATTGAATAGAAGAAAATAATGCTGGAATTGCAGAGGCGTTGTACCCATTAGGGAGAGGAATACTGGTGAATGTGTTACATGAGAAGCTAACAGTTGGCCTACCGCGCTGAACTCGGTGTTTGTTATGTATTGTGTTTCAGTGTGGAAATAGATTATAAATTAGTTCTGACGTAGGAGGTACAACCTTCTTGTTTCAGGGACCGTGGTCCTAACGTATTGAAGCAGCACCTGGTCTGTGTTTTGCTGAATCCAGAGGCTGGTAGCAGACTCCTTGGTCAAGATAGCGACCAGTGTGTTTCTCAAGAACACGGTGAAGCAAGCGAGCAGTGGAGACTGTTTCCTGCCGCCCACACAGAAGTTAAGAGTCTTGGCCAGAGCAGCTCAATCTTGTGTATAACCCCCCTCTAAAAGTGACTTTACCTTAATTCAAGAGGGACATTTATTTGTTTCAAATCAAAAGAAACTGTGAACTTTCCCAATATTATGTCCACGAGAAACAAACACTTGAAGTCATGATGACACACAACCATCTAGCTTGAAAAGCCAGTATTACCTCATAGGACTACAGCACAACTTACACACAAATTGCAATAATAATATATGTCAATACAAAGATTCTATCTATAAATTGTGTACATACAATTTGTGATTACATTTGATTGTGATTCCTGGTTCACTTTGTAGTTGAATCAGGATATCTAATATTTGAAGGAATTAATACATATATTTTTAAACTTTAGCGCTTGACTCATTTAAGATAGTCTTATAGAGTGTTCTATGTATGTGAGTGTCACAGTGTTGTAAAGTATTGTGGATTAAATTAAATTGTTTATCTGTCTGTTGGTTGTTGTGAACATACACTTCATCATTAATATAACCCTAGACATTCAACGTAGTCATCACAATATTCCAGAATAAGCCTGACTGTGGTATAAATGTGGTAGCAAGTAAGGTTATCTGTAATACACCACACTTATTAGATACAGATACCTTCACAGCTGATCTCAGTCAGTACACTAAGTCCCCTATAAATATTTATAACATCCCACTTTACCACAGTCAGACGAATCAGGAAGTTGAAAGACAGAAGCTGAGTGATAGATTAGTTCGTAAGATGTAGGCAATGTGCTAGACTAGTGTGTAAGATGTAGGACAATAAGCTAAACTAGTGTGTAAGATGCAGGACAATGGGCTAAACTAGATTTTAAGATGTAGGACAATATGCTAGACTAGTGTGTAAGATGCAGGACAATGGGCTAAACTATTTTTTAAGATGTAGAACAATGTACTAGACAGTTTTTAAGATGTCAAACAATGTTCTAGACTAGTGTGTAAGATGTAGGGCAATGGGCTAAGCTAGTTTTTAAGATCTGAGACAATGTGCTATATTAGTTTGTAAGATGTGAGACAATGTGCTATACTAGTTTGTAAGATGTGAGACAATGTGCTATGTTAGTTTGTAAGATGTGAGACAATGTGCTAGACTAGTTTGTAAGATGTGAGACAATGTGGTATACTAGTTTGTAAGATGTGAGACAATGTGCTACACTAGTTTGCAAGATGGGAGACAATGTGCTATACTAGTTTGTAAGATGTGAGACGATGTGTTATTCTAGTTTGTAATATGTGAGACAATGTGCTATACAATTTTGAAAGATGTGAGACAATGCGCTAGATTAGTTTTTAAGATGTGAGACAATGTGCTGTAATAGTTTGTAAGATATGAGATAATATGCTATACTAGTTTGTAAGATGTGGTGAGACAGTGTGCTATACTAGTTTGTAGGATGTGAGACAATGTGCTATACTAGTTCGTAAGATGTGAGACAATGTGCTGTATTAGTTTGTAAGATGTGAGACAATGAGCTATATTATTTTGTAAGATGTGCGACAGTGTGTTATATTAGTTTCTAATATGTGAGACAATGTGCTATACTAGTTTGTAAGATGTGGGGCAATGTGCTATACTGGTTTGTAAGATGTGAGACAATGTGCTACACTGGTTTGTAAGATGTGAGACAATGTGCTATAATAGTTTGTAATATGTGAGACAATGTGCTACACTAGTTTGTAAGATGTGAGACAATGTGCTAGACTAGTTTGTAAGATGTGAGACAAGGTGCTGCTGTGGCAGATTATGATAATAGATTTCATATTATCTATCTCTTTATCTTCATTTTTCTTTTTACCTAGCTTCGCCTACGCCTGTTGGGTTAACATTAAACCTCCTATTACTCAGAATTATGTCCTTCTTTTCTCATTTAGCACGCATTGTAATGCGGTTAGCTAAATTCTTTGATGAAAGTCTACCAGAGACCTATTAGCTAACGTGAGCTGTAATTCTAACACCAGCGCCAGAGATCAAATCGTTGTAGAGATCAGACAGCGACCAGATTTGAATACATTTGAATAGATATTGTGAACCTAAGTGAGAAATCTTTATTACCTTTCCCTGAATCCGTTCGTGATAAGTAATTAACACGACAAATTGGGAGATCTAAAGACATTGCTCGCTTGAATACGAGCAGAGAGACGAAGGAAACTCACACTGATTTGCGCATTGCCGATGTCTGGTCTAAGCGAGAACGAAGATCTTGGGTTTTCTGCTTTGAATTACGTATAAGCAAAAACTGAACGTAGAAATTCCCGTAGGTGAGAACATCTGGTAGCGTCTGGCTTTTGGGGGGATAATTAACTATCTCCTTTCATCTTTTAATATATATATACCAGAGCAATCTAACTCAATTCATTATAATTCATGATGATGGATTCTTTTTAAATGACTAGAATTTATTTCACGGAAGTTTTTTTAAACGATGAAACTAGCTCTAAGCTTATAGTTTCTAACTTAAGTTAAATAACCGAAGTGGATAATATATCTTCTATGTTACGCGGGGTAAGGATAGGATTGTGAATTATACTATATTCTGTTAAGTATTTGTATTTTTCTTCCTATACAGTATTTGGGTCAAACCCTAAAACCTTACCAGCGGCTTCCATTGCATATGAAACTGGAAATAAACATTATCAAAGAACATTCTGATATAATATCGGGTTTTTTCAAGGTGACTTGTCTAGTCTCGTGGTACACCCAGAAAGAGACAGAGTACCCAACCCAAATAATATTAAGAATAAATGATAACTGGACTTATAGAATATCCAGAGTTCTTTTCCCAATTTCATAAACATTCAGCCGGCTGTGGCTACCAAATCTAACACTGACATTACCTGTATAACGACCACGTGTTGTGAAGAAGATTGATCCTGAACCGATTTGTTTACCTGACATTTGACGTAACGATTGAAGATTCCAAGCTAACGTACACTGTGACATTTAGATCTCTTAATTGTTTTGCTACCTGGACAAAAATTGAAGTGACCTTTATCAGCATCCTACTTACAAGAGTAAATCAAGCGTTTCCCAACATTTGATTAATTAGTCGTTGGAGAAACTGGGGCTTGATTCGCCAAACAACCAACCGTGGATGGACTATGGGTGCCATTAACAATTGTTCCAGATGTGGTGAAAGCACCTTTGTAGGTAAGAGAGACTGAATTTGTGATCACAGGTTTGTCAGAGCAAGAGAAAGCGTGGGAAGTATAATTCTATTTGGATATAACCCATGTACTTATTTTGTATTTGCTAAACCTGCTCCTTTATTTCACTTCAGAATAGATTAACTTATAACTGTATTCTTTACTGTAGAGGGAATTTTAGACCATAGCGTAAAAACCTTTGACTCTTTCGGGGGTTAATAACTTTGCTCTAACGGGATCTGGTCTCAACAGAGGGAGGGAGGATTACACCTATGAGTCTAACTCTGTAATTAACTCATTAACCTATGTTCATTGTATTTGATTTTGATATTCAAAGATATTGTTGTGTTGTAGATTCTTTATGATAAATAAAATTTACATAAACGTTATTTACGTGTGTCGGTCAGCTTGTCCCAAAAGATCCTAATTCCATAGATATAGTTTTCACGTATGTGCGTCTAATTGTCGTCACGTATCTGTGTGTGTATAGAAGTGAGTGGTTGAATATATATCAATATATATTTATAGGAACGTCTGTCCGATCTACACATCTCAGTCGTAATCGATAGGCTGGATTGATTATCTTTCAAATCCAGGGACAGATTTTTACCTTTCACCATTTCACTTGTGAAAAATCTATTTTCTTTACCTGATCTCTCACTGAGTTATCACCTGTTCTAGTCCTATTCAGGCTGGACCAAAATTGATCTTAATTACCCTATCAAGAATATACGACAGCTACCCTGGTTTGTAAGATGTGAGACAATGTGCTAGACTAGTTTGATACATGTGAGACAATGTGCTACACTAGTTTGTAAGATGCAGGACAATGTGCTAGACTAGTTTGATAGAGGTGAGACAATGTGCTAGACTAGTTTGTAAGATGTGAGACAATGTGCTATACTAGTTTGATAGATTTGAGACAATGTGCTACACTAGTTTGTAAGATGTGAGACAATATGCTAGACTAGTTTTTAAGATGTTGATCAATGTGCTACACTAGTTTGTAAGATGCAGGACAATGTGCTAGATTAGTGTTTACGATGTAAGAAAAGGTGATAAACTAGTTTTAAGATGTAGGACAACGTGATAGAGTAGGTTTGTAAGATGTATGAAAACGTGCTAGACTAGTTTGTAAGATGCATGACATCGTGCTGGTTAGTTTGTAAGATGTGGGACAACGTGCTAGACTAGTTTTTTAGACGCAAAACAATGTGCTAGATAAGTGTGAAGGATGTAGACCAATGTTCTAGACTAGTTTGTAAGATGGAGAGTAATGTGCTAGATTAGTTTGTAAGATTATGGAGAATTCGTCAGTTTCTGCAACATAAAGTAGCAGAGATTTCAGAAAGAAAGAGAAAGGATAAACAAGTATGGAAAGGAGGGCACTATATAAACAGAGAACGTATGACCAGATTTGATACAAGGGGTGTAAAGAACGTCCGATTGGCAGAGTCATTTGAGCGATAGCTTCTTCTGGCATAGGAATCCAGTTCGGAACTCCAGTTTACCCAGCTAAAAATTAAGCACCTGACACTACTATTGAGTTAGGGAGTGCAAAGCGAGCGAAGAAAGAAGTCGTTAGAGCTCTTGCTTCTCGCAGCAAAGGATCTGGTTCGAAACTCCAGTCTACCCGGCAGAAAGATAGGTACCTGACTCTCCTCTTGAGTTAGGGATGGCAAAGCGAGCGAGGAAAGAAACTGCTCATCCCACCCATAAAGCTCAGGCCTAGTATAAGTGAAGTCTCTAACAGTTCACTCCCAGATGGTAGCATCAGATAAGGACTACCTATATCTTGTATACGATGATAAGAAATACTGCAGAGTAAAAGCAGAGATGTAAAATTTTAAGCAGTTATTTGTTAAACCAGAAGAATAGGACAAAAAATATGGAGGCAAGTAAATGAGTATTAGATAAAAGAGGTACTAGTGGCAGAATAGTTAGACCGCTTGTTTCTCGTCACAAATGGAACTGGTTCGAAACTTCACTCTGCCCAGCTGAAAAATGGGTGCACGACTCTGGTTTTGAGTTAAGGAGGGCAAAGGCAGCAAGCACGGGAAATACTGTAAAGTAAAAGCAGAGATGTGATAGTTTAGGCAGTTATTAGCTAAACCAGAAGGAGAATAGGACAGAAAATATGGAAACAAATTAAACATGCAAATAAAACTGCAGTTCAACAAACACCACCATCTTTATTGCGTCCAATCATCTTTCGTTAACATCACTTAACATCAACGTTTCTGTTCTTTGACCTTTCCATCATCACTTAAAATAAACTTTTTTTTATGTTCGACCTTCCCATCATTACTTAACATAAACTTTTTTTTAAATTTTCGACCTTCCCATAATCACTTAACGTCAACTTTTTTGATCTTCGACCCTCATTACTTAACATCAACGTTTTTTAATCTTCGACCTACCCATCATCACTTAACATCAATTTTTTTTTATCTTTGACCTTCCCATCATTACGTAACATTAACTTTTTTTATATTCGACCTTCCCATCATCACATAACATCAATTATTTTTATCTTCGACCTTCCCACCATCACTTAACATCAACTTTTTTTTTTAATGTTTGACCTTCCCATCATCACGTAACATCAATTTTTTTTATGTTCGACCTTCCCATCATCTCTTAACATCAACTGATCTATTCAATCATTCTCCGTAGATATTAATTATGTGCTTGCTATAGTCTTCCTTATTTATTTTTGTTGATACCACCATATCTTAATCACCATCATAAGTTCTCTTTGGCTCCGTACGGAGCATGGCACCACCACTGCAGCTGGAAGCCTGCACCACGCAGTCACGTGCTCTTACATCGATGGTGTCTGTGGCTATTTGTTTGACATGTTAAATTCGCCAGCCCCACCCACAACCTCATATCGTAACACTAGTACGTCATGCCTGAGGGCCCAGTTAGCCTATTCTTTCTATGTTACTTCGGAGACCCCCAAGGACTACACGGAACCATAACTTAATTATTCTTCTGTTTTACTACGTTCCAGTTTCTGTGGCCCGCTATCAGAGACGGACTTAAGATGAGGCTTGGAGACAAGTTCAATGTGGACGCCGAGCTGGCCTGGAAGCACCTTTACGACTATATTGTATGCAAGCTGTCAGAAGGAATGGATATTGGTCGGGCTAAAAATAAAAAGTTACATTTGCTTTAGTGATATCTCATCATATGACTTATGTTCATTACAACATCCCTGTTTCTGTACGCATGCGCACATACACAAAGGACCGCCCTTCGTGTGAATCTGTAAGGTGTAAATTTCGAAATGAGCGCAAACTTAATTGATAAGCATTGAAATAATTACTTTCTGATATCCCAGGGGAAAGTCTTTTTTTTTTCATTTTACTATGAAGAATGAGAAAGAGCGTAATGAAAATATTTAGAGTATGAAGTAACTGTTACAAAACTGACAAGGAAGAGTGAAACGTCACCAGGCCCTCCAAGAGCTCGAATGAGGCCCAGGCCACACTATGAGGTCCCTTAATTGTTTGGGAAGAAGGGTAAAAAAAAGTGCATCTTTAGCTGAGGTCGGCCTTCCATCTATGGTGAGGTCCGAACCGAATAGTCCTGCTGGTCTCCCCTCTCGTAGGGCCTGTACGTAATTATCCAATAAAAATAATTTAAAAAATTGGAATGAACGAACACTGCTAACATAATGAATCGTACAAACACGAAAATGTAACGAATAATTATAACAAACGCGAAACACTTCAGTAAAATATGCAGCTAAATTCTTGCAACTTTTTATGTCAATGGAACAAACACGAGTGTATTTAAGAAAGATCAAAAGGTTTATCCGCTTGCTACCTACTAAACATGTAAGAAAAAACGATCACACGGGAGAAGGAACCATAAAAATAATACGTATCTTTATTATCCTCACTGAACACGCTAAGATCACCGAGGTAGTTCGGTTTTAATAGGTTTTTCCATGACGCTGCTGCGGCGTATTTCTAATTATTTTATTGATTCTGGTAATCGTGGTGTTTCAGACATTCACGTTTCCGAGATTAGAGGTGTTCCTCAGCTGGAAGAAGTTTTTGTTGCTCCCGAAAGCCGTTTAATTTTCCAAATGGAGTGCCTTAAGCTTTGTGGTCTGTGCGCTTTATACGTGCCTTCATCTAAGATTCTTTCCACGTGTCTGCTCTTTCATAGCTTTAACCTCTTTCTTTCTTTCACATCAATTACACTGACTAACAAAAAAAAATTTTTTTTTTCTTTCTCTAACATTTCTATGTTTTTCTGGTCAATTTTAATGCGCTGTTTTTAAATCTGCAAACCGTTTTTCTCTATCAGGTCGGGATCTCTAGAAATACGCAATTGAAGTTTTTTTAACAATGCATACAGTATTACAACATCATTTGTACAAGAAGTATAACAGTTATGTAGGCTTGAATTTCTTTGCAGTCGACTTTCGTCGGTGAATGGCATGTGGTACATCGCGATGAAGCATCCAACAGAAATCGGCAAGCATGGTCACACTCCACCGTCCTTGATAACGTGACTCCATTACGGCGATATCTTGATGGAATCGTTCTCCATGTTCATCGCTGACTTCTACAAGGTTGTCAGGGAAAAAGTCAAGATGCGAATCGAGCAAAGGGATTTTGAGGGACATGTTACAGCCCATAATTCTGTATGCATCTTTGCACTGCTTAACAATATGCACATAGTCGACAGATTTGTGATTTCCCAGAAAGTTATCGACGATCGATTTGAATGCCATCCATGCGCGAAGTTCACTACCATGTAACAAGTTCTCGAATTGTTTATCTGCAATAACTTTCCTAATCTGAGGTCCTAAAAAGATACCTTCCTTTATCTTTGCATCGCTAATTTGCGGAAACTTTTCTCGAAGATAAGTGAAAGCTTTGCTCGTTTTATCTAACGCTTTTACGAAATTCTTCATGAGCCCCAACTTTATATGTAACGGTGGTAAAAAATGATGCTGTCTTTGTTAACTAATGGCTCGTGTATTACATTTTTATGCCCGAGCTGCATACGATCCCTGATAGGCCACACCTTTCTTGCATAATGTTCCTGTCTGTTGTGGCTGTCCCATTCACACAGGAAGCAAAAAAATTTAGTATACCCAGTCTGCATGCCCGTGAGAATTGCAATGACCTTTAGGTCTCCACAAATCCGCCATTGGTAGTCATTGTACTTTATTTTTGCCAAAAGTATAGCCATATTGTCATAAGTTTCTTTCATATGAACAGAGTAGGCGACTGGAATTGATGAAAATAAATTTCCATTATGCAATAACACGGCTTTTAGACTAGTCTTGGAAGAGTCGATGAAAAGTCGCCATTCGTTGACCATGTGCTCATGACCGAGGTGCACCATTAGACCTTTTACATCTTTGCAATAGCAAATGTCATCATCCATCTCAAAGTATTGAACAAGTTCTCTGTGTCTATGACGAAATTTAGATATCGGAGTATTGGGCGCTAAAAGATTCCATTCTTTGAGTCGCGAACCAAGTAATTCCGCTTGTCCTTTGGTGAGAGCGAGATCACGTATTAGATCTGAAAGTTCTGAATGGTTAATTAAGTGAACACCATCATTCACCGGTACATAATCCGAGTCAGAATTAGTTTCTAAAGCAGGTAAACTATCACTTTCTGATGGTTCATTCACGTCCAACGGATATTGTTCTGGTGGAACTGGGATCGGACACGTGATTGGATCACGAGGCACTGGTTTCGAAACCGATTCAATATTTGGATAAACCACAGACTTTCTAGTTTTAAAAGTGAAATCATAGATATTTGTCAAGCAGAAGTAACAATCAGTAGCGTGATTTGTCGGTTCACACCATATTACTGGCACTCCAAAAGGCATCGACTTATGCTTCGGCGATTTTCGTAACCAACCTGCCAATGTATTTGCACAAGTCGAACAAACTGCATTTGGCTTCCAAGATTTATTTGCATCATCAACTTTCGAATCGAAATAAAGTTCATATGCTTTCTTTAGCAATGGTGTAAAGTTTTTCTAGTGAACACGATCGGTAAAATATCCGCACACGTAACAGAACAGATCAGCCGAATTTCTACAACTTCTAGAAGCCATATTTCACTCAGAATTATTTCAAAATACAGTAACTATTTGAAATATAACGTAACATATGTCATGCATCTTTTAGCAGGAAGCAGGTCGTGAGGTAGAATTAAAAGTTACTTACTTACTTACTTAGTCGTTCCCCTTCTACCGTGAGGTGTAGAGGTTTGGAAGAGAGAGCGCCAGACCATTCTATCAGCTGTCTTCTTCCTGGCCTGGTTCCATTCTAGTCCTCGGTCCTTCAAAGATTGTCTAATGTTGTCCTCCCAGCGGACTCTGGGTCGTCCTGGAGGTCTGGATCCCTGGCTCTTTGTTTTCCATGCTTGTCGTGGTAGCCGATCTTCTCCCATTCTGCAGACATGGCCAAACCATCTTAGTTGGGACTGTTCTATTTGGGTCTGCAGCGGATGGGATTTTAGGATTTGACGGATCGTCTGGTTGCGGACCATGTCTCTTCTTGTTACTTCAACCACTTTCCTCAGATACCTCATTTCTGAGGTTTGGATCTGGCTTTTGTGGGTTGTAGTCATTGCCCACGACTCGCATCCATATGTCAAGACTGGGACATAGGTGGAGCGGTATACAGCCATCTTCGTTTTCTTACCAACCTCTTTCTTGCTGAGGAATCCACGATTTATGGCCTGAAAAAGTCTCCCAGCCGCTGCTTTTCGAGTGGCCAACTCTTCTTTGATGCCTCCCTTTCGGTCTATAATAGCTCCGAGATATTTAAAGTGGTCGACCTGCTCCAGGACCTGTTCTCCCAACTTAATCTGATGTTTTCTTTCTTCTCGTGATATCACCATGGATTTTGTTTTAGAGCTGCTCATGACCATCCCTCTCTTCTCCAGCTCTTCCTTCCAGACTTGCAGGTTGGATTGGAGATGTGCCTCTGATTTAGCAATCAGGGCAACATCATCAGCAAATGCCAGCTCCGAAATATAGACCTGTCTCATCTTCCAATACCCCACTGAAAACTTTCTTGTTCTCTCCTTACATACCTTGATGACATCGTCCATAAGGAGTATGAAGAGGTAAGGTGATAGGATATCACCTTGTCTTACACCAGTGGTGGTCCTGAACTCTTCTGACTTATGGTTTGCTGTCCTCACATAATTTCTGCAAGACTTGTAGAAGCTCTGTATAGCATGAATCAGAGGTGCTGGAATATTCTTCCTTGCCAAACAGTCCCAAAGTTTGCTCCAGGGGACCCTGTCAAACGCCTTTTCCAGATCTATGAAACAAAGATGGATCTCACTCTTATACTCAAGGGCCCTTTATTTCAGGGAAGTACCTAGGTTTTATTTTTATATTTCTTTAAGTTCTTATGTCTCCTATCTAGCCATTCAGAAAACCAACTAATATTATTACAATGCTGTCCTTATTCTGACACCCCTGAAGTAAAAGACAGACTTTTATAAATGGGTGCTTGCGTAGAATAGAAGGACTAAAATGGTATGACAAAGTCACAAATGTGGAATTGATGACAAGAACCAGACAAGTGCCAGTGGAACAAGAGTTGAGTCCTTTCCCCGGGTTTTACCGCAGATATATCGATGATGGCATAGGTCTCACAGATATGTCTGAGACTGATTTATATCGCTTCATCGACTTTGTCAACCACTTTCACCCCACCATCAAGTTCACCTCCCTCGTCTCCACAGTATCTGTCAACTTCCTTGACATTACTATTTCTATCACGCCCTCCGGCCTTAATACCTCAGTATACTACAAGCCGACAGATGCCCACAGCTACCTCCTGTATACCTCTTCTCATCCTCGGGCCTGTCGTGACTCCCTTCCTTTTTCACAACTTCTCCGCCTCCGCCGTTTGTGCCAAGACGACGATGACTTCCACTTCCGAGCAAATGAGATGTTGGATTTTTTCCGTAGCAGACTTTATCCGGAACATGTTCTCACCTCTGCTCTCCAGCGTGTGCTCCCCATCTCTCGTCAGGAGGCCCTCATACCTCACTATAAATCCACTTCAGATAGAGTCAAATTAATCTTGACCCATCACCCTCACAGTACTGCTGTCAAACAGATCCTTTTTCCGCCACTCCCTATCCTCCAAGCAGAGCCTGCGACCCAAGAAGTATTCGGTGAAGCACCTTTGGTGGCATATGGACGCGACAAGAACTTGAAGGATCTTCTTGTTCACAGCCGTCTCCCAAAGGAGAATGCCACTCACTTTGGCACACTACCCTGTGGTCGGACACGATGCAACACGTGCAAGTATGTCATCTCAACCCAGAAGGTGTCCTTTCCTAAGGCTACGTATACCATCACTAGTAGCTTCACGTGTGAATCGCGTAATGTCATTTATACGATCATGTGTAAACGTTGCTGCAAAACCTATATTGGCCAAACAGGCAAACGACTTGGGGACAGATTCAGCCAGCACTTAAATGACATCTCTCAGCAAAAGTCCACACCAGTTGCCACACACTTCAATAGTCCTGACCACCATGGTCCCATCGATATCCAGGTCATTGCGATCCGATCCTGCTCCTCTGACACTGCCAGCCGAGAACAGCTTGAGAACCGTCTTATCCACCGCATGGGGTGTCTAAAACCAGCCGGTCTCAACACTTTCCACACCTTTGTCTGAGATCACCCTTTCCTCTCTTGCTCTATTTTGACTCTTTCCACTCTTATCCTATTCTTCTATTTTTATGCCATCCTCCATAATATGTATGGATATACACGGTTTCTAATTTGTCCTGATTTTTGATTTCATATTCATTTATCTCCTACTTATTCTGTCCTCTTCTATTTCCAGTCCCCACTTTTATTACGTTTGGGTAGTTTTTTGTTCAGTTTCGTTTTTTAGTTTTTAGTTTCTTAGTATGTATTGTGTACATCCGGGGGCAGAAGTCACTTCCTTTTCAGCCATGCTTCGCCTTCAGGGAAGTAATAATAATAATAAATTCTTTAAGCACCAAACACGGCGCATAAGGCAGAAACCAGTGCTCTCCAGGTTGTTCGTTGTGACGCCACTCCTCTTAGCTCTTGCACATTATTTAGGCCCAACGTTCTTCCTTCTCTTATTATTGTTCTTCTGAGTGTTTCTTTTGGTCTTCCTTTTTTCCTCTTACCCTCAGGAACCCAAGTGAGCGCCTGTAGTGGTATTCTGTTGTTTTGCATTCGTAGGACATGACCGATATATGACCATCGTCTTTTCCTTATATAGTCGGAGGCATATTTTCTGCCTAGAGTCTTCTCTTATTTGTCGATTAGTCTTGAATTCTTTCCAACTGATGTTCATGAGTTTTCTAAGACATTTGTTCTCGAATGTATTCAGCTTGTTCTCCAATGATTTTGTTATTTTCCAACTCTCACAGCCGTATGTTAACACTGAGATAACATTTGAATTAAACAGACGAAGCTTGGTATGTATATTCAATGATCGTAATTTCCAAATGTTAGATAATCTATTGAAGGCGCTAGCTGCCAAAGCAATTCTAGTATGGATTTCTCTTGTTGTGTCACCATCCTGAGTCATTTTACTGCCTAAATAATTGAAACTTTCAACTTTCTGTAGTTTTTCCCCGTTCAAGATGATATCAAAGGTCTCGTTAGAAAAGTTCATTCTTTGTCTTTTGTCCTCGTAAGACGAATCACCTTTTTTCGATTTTTTTTCAAACCCATCCTCGAGTTGAGAAGAAGACGCTGGCGATGAATAGGACACACATTGAGGAAACCTGTTGATAGCATTACAAGGCAGTCCTTGTTCTGGAATCCACAGGAAAAGAGAGGCAGAGGTAGACCAACAAACACACGGAGAAGAGAGCTGGATACAGAGGTGAAAATGATGAGGAAAACATGGAAAGAACTTGAGCGGATGGCACGGGACAAGAAGACTTGGCATGTGTTTGTTTAAGGCCTATGCTCCTCGGGGAGCTAAAGTGTATTGACTGAAGTAAAAGAAAAAGCAGCCTCCAAAGACACATAGTAGACGGAGCTGGTGACATACTTAAAAAGTGATAACAAAGACAAAGAAAGACTTTTGAAAACACGACGCAAGAAAGCAAAGCGGATGCTTCGCGGAGAGCTATGATCATGAATGAATCTGTGTTTAGCGCGATGTTTGCTCATGGCTAAAATACTTGATCTTTAATGTCAAGACTGTCTAAAACGTCTCCCGCCATGTCTATCAAAGTTATTGGCATGACGGATAAGACTCCTTAGTGGTCAATGAAATCGAATTGCTTTGCAAACAGAATCTATTTACAAATATCCCGAGCTGCCATGTTCCCCAGCTGTGTCAAGAGATAAGGGCGGTACGGTAAACTTTCTGATGGAAGATGAAAAGCTGATTCTTTTCCTATCACTCATCCTTGATGAGGACAAAGAGGTAAATGAAGCTATACGGAGAGAAAGACGGTACACAAAAGATTGAAAGCATGATAAACATATTGAAATGCGAATATGCCGTAACAAACAATACGATATAAAACTGAAGACTGAAAGTAAAATGTTTGTATCAACAGGGTTGACCTTAGTAATTGGGAGGTCTAATTTGCACCATTATGACTAGAACCTCTGTACTTAAGATTATAGATGTGTTGTAAAGCGTTATATCGAAATAGAACTAAGAAGTATAAATATTGTATTATTTGTTATACTATGTAATCGCATATATTCTTAATATCTTAATTGGAATAATCTTCGTTCCTTTTTTTTTTTTTTTAATCAAAGCTAAAGGTGGGAACCAGAGTGTGGGGCACCCTGTGAGCTCGGTGCCCGACTGGGTCAAATAGCTTAAATCGGCCAAGGGCAGGTCATGAGTATCAAATCTTTACTGTTCCCAATTTGGTAACCACAGTCTTCCTGTCCTGTGCATAGGCCTTCAACAAACACATGCCAAGTCTTCCTGTCCTGTGCCATCAGCTCATGTTCTTTCCATGTTTTCCTTATCATTTTCACTTCTGTGTCTAGTTCTATTCTCTGTGTGTTTTGTTACCTGTGGCCTATTCTGGTAAATAGAAAAATTATAGAGGTGATCGCATCTCTAATAGTCTGGGTCGTTTGTATGTCCTTTATTCCACAGTTGCGTGTGGTGTCGTGATAATGACCACTGACAATGAAACAACATTTTTGTGAAACAAAGTTGGCAGTGTGTTTAGTCACGATTGACTCCCGTAACAAGGCGGTGGCGCCGTTCGAATGGTCCTGGGTTTGATGTTCCGGTAAGACTATCATTTATGTTATTTTTCTGTTGTTTAGTTTTCTACTTCTTTATTTCTTATGAATGCCTACTACATATCCATTTATTTATTATTTACAGTGTCTTCTCAATTTGTTATCCCCTACCCCTTCTTCCACGCATTCTAACTTTCCTCTTGTTCTAACATGCCCCAAAAAGCGGACTGCTCCATTCTGATGTATGTGCTAACTTTCTTCCGCAGACTGAACTCTCCCAATACATGATCATTACTCCTTTCTTAGTTTCCCGTAATATTCTTAACACTCTTCTCCAAAACCACATCTATGTTGGCACCAGTAATTTCATTCTGTGTTTACTGATAGCACATGGTTCTCTACCACATGACAGGATCGGCCCTATGCAACACTGAAAAACTCTTACTTCCGTTAACATAGATTTTCTGCATAGGTCACTTGTCGTCTTCCCATATATTTCTTGTCGAGACAACCTGTTTTATTGCTAATCTAGGCATGTGTAAAAGTAGTGCTGGGCCATCTGAATATAAATGGTCTTAGTGCAATGAAGAAAAAGCACTGAGTAATCAATACGATACGAGAATTTGGTTGATTATTTTTACATTTAAATGTACTTGAATTACATAACATTTTAAGTCATAACTCTAACAGTTAGTGCTACTCATTACATATTTGAGAGTATCTGTAACCTATCATTTCCGATGTATGATTAAAATTGTGAGCCTGTATGTAATATCTTCATGTCATATAGACAATTTTTTAGTTACCAAGTACATCTTTTGTTAGTCTACACTTGGTGAATTCGCTGGTACATCTTTTGTTAGCTAATAAATGATGATTACGTTTGTACATCTTTTTAAGCTCACAAATTGTGAACTCGTATGTTTATGCATCTTTTGCTGGCTCATAAATGATGAATTCGTGTGTATCTCATTTGTAAACTCACAAATTGTGAATTCGTCTGTACATTGTTTGTAATTCACTAGCGTTGAATTTGATTGTACATCTTTTGTAAGCTCACAAATTGTGAACTCGTATGTTTATGCATCTTTTGCTGGCTCATAAATGATGAATTCGTGTGTATCTCATTTGTAAACTCACAAATTGTGAATTCGTCTGTACATTGTTTGTAATTCACTAGCGTTGAATTTGATTGTACATCTTTTGTAAGCTCACAAAGTGTAAATTCTTTTGTACATCTTTTGCAAGCTCAGAATTGGTGAATTCTTCTGAATATTATGTTAGCTCACAAATGTTGAACTAGTTTGCACATCATTTAAAACTTTACAGATTGTGAATTCTTTTCATTGTACATCTTTTGTTAGCTCGTAAATGATGAATTCGTGTGTACATCATGTGTATGCTCACAAATAGTGAATTCGTTGGTACATCATTGTGTAAGCTCAGAATTTGTTAATTCTTCTGAATATTTTGTTAGCTCACAAATTCTTAACCCTTTTGCATATCTTTTAAAACCTCATAAATTGTTAAATCGCTTTTTGTACATCTTATGTTAGCTCATAAATGATGAATTAGTTTGTACATCTTTTTGTATGCTTGCAAATTGTGACTTCGATTCGTTTGTACATCTTTTATTAGCTCCAAAATTCTGAGCTGATAAGTGCATATGGATGACACTTACTATTAAATTGTTTTTTGTTTTAATTGATTCATTCGATTATGTCATTATAAACTGGCAAATGGTAGCATGAAAACGTGATGTTGAGGAAACTGTGAACAAAGAAAATGGATGCACAGAATTAAATTAGAGAGGCAGAGAGATGCATGACATTCGAATATCTGGCAAATTTTGCTTATTTTCCAGGCCATAGACAAGTTAACAATTCACTACACTGTTTTTTTTTTCCTTTTCTTTACTCTTCGACTCCAGAAGAAGCAAAAGCCTTCATCAAAATCAAATGCCAGGTCCTCTTGTCGCGTGCTATCAGCTGAAGCTCTTGCCTTGCCTTCCTCAATATTTTCATTTATATCTTCAGTTCTTTTCTCTATGTTCTTTTTTTTTATCTACCTCTGCTTCTCTTTCCATTGCCCTGGGGATTCCAGAACAAGGATTGCCTTGTAGTGCTGTCAAAAGGTTTCCTCACTGTGTGTCCTATCCATCGCCAGAAAACTGAAATTGAAACAAGATGTCAAAAAGCCGGTACAGTGACTTACCAAATGTCACCACTACTCAAACATTCAAATGTCAGAATAGAAACTAAATGACAATGGATAAATATTAAATTTTTAACAATTCTTTGCTATCAATGTCAACCATGGTCCCTGAGCAGAATACTAGAGATATAAATCAAAAGGTGCGAGAGGAAATGCTTAAGAATAGCCATTAATGTTACCAGGAGAGACAGAATGAGAAATTATGACATCAGAAACATTGTAGGAAATCACATCGTGCATAAAAAAATATAAAGCGAAAAAATTAAGTGGTCATCTCAAAATAATAGAGCGCGACCAATTACTAATACACACCTACAACAATAGAAGATCTGGTTTCTGTTCATGGGGAAGACCAACAGACGACCAGTCATTTTTCATGTGTATGAAGATGACATTATTTATTGGTCGTTCGTTCTCATAAAACCGCAACTATTTCCTGTCGTATAAAAGTGGCGGTCATTCTCAGACTTCTGTTATCGCCGTACAGTTTCTCCCTCAAAAGGGTTGGTGAAGGTCAATGCTGATATTCTTCCAGGCCCTTGTTTTGAGCATAATAAAATTCATTGTGCTGTAGTTTACAGCATGACTGCGATTTGCGCGTCTTCCACAGATGCGTCAGATTTCTGCAAGTATCTTTATTATGGTTTGCTTTTCTTTGCCTTTATTAACAGTTATTGTATCAGACTCACAATCCATGCTTCGAAAGGTCCAAAATGGTTGGCTTCGACATGAATGGAAAACCACCATAGAAGCATCGAATCTTCAATATCTGAATTGGATCTGCTGTCCTGGTCATGCCGGAGTACATGGCAATGAAAGAGCTGACAACTAGCTTCAAGCGCACCCATAAAAGGTGCATTGGCCATGGATAAGGAAGAAATACTGAGGGCAATTCATGTTCATCTATTAGAGAATGACACTGCAATCCATGAATCATCAAGACTAAGATTGCTGGAATTAGGCATCAAACGTAAGACCAGCAGGGATGGACGTATGAGAGGACGCATCCGCCGTGTATACAACCAGTGCGCAACAGGAACAATTAGCATTCATACCCCTCGACATTTGCTGCAGGAGACTGAGCACCTATGGGTTTGCCCGGAGCGCAATGACGTCGATTCTGATTAACAATAACAATAGCCTTTAACTGTCCCCAGCCTACCTGCAAGACGTAAGTTATATAGCATGGTTCTATGGCACGACAAATCAGTCTTCGCCCAATTCTCCCGCTAGTTAGAGCGGTCTCTCCACATTAAGACCAGGAACTGGGCATTAATTTGCTGTCGCGGGTTATTGGTTATGCAAGCCTTGGGAGAATTTAGACATAGGCTGAGAGCTCGTCTTGAATACTTCACCCGACATTTGCTACTGGAAGAAGAACTGAAGCAAACGATATTTTGTTTTCTTTTGGACGCGTGATAATAGGGGACATCAGACGTGAAGCAGAAGCCAGGAAGAGATTAGGAACGGTTGTGAACACGTTCACAAACTTGAGATATATTAGGATCAAAGCATGCCACGAGGACCAAGACAAAACCCCAAAACGTATCATGTTTATGTTCACATACTTTAAAGTCCAGTTGATGTACACGCTTAACATATTGTAAATTTAATGTATATTTCATCTTTAAAACTCAAAACAGAAGAATAAAACGTACTCTGACAAAGGTGGTAAGTTATACATTTCTAGCATCATACATTGGGGATCCCGGAAGAAGAAAGAAACACCAAGAAAGAGATTTAAGATGCAGAGATAACCCTATATACGTTCTCTGACACAGTGTCAACAAATTATGGAAACAATTTACATCTGACCGCCTGCCCTATATAATGTTGAATCTTGTTCA
The DNA here is from genome assembly GCA_024509875.1 of Oreohelix idahoensis. Lineage (NCBI taxonomy): Eukaryota > Metazoa > Mollusca > Gastropoda > Stylommatophora > Oreohelicidae > Oreohelix > Oreohelix idahoensis. Next base: position 435,551 of record JAMPIV010009031.1, read on the forward strand.
AAGTCGTCATGGTGACCGAAAAGCCACATTATTAATGTAATCAGACCTAAAGGTCTTTTATATTTGGCCATGCGCCCTAATATAACCGGCTAGGTTGAACGGGACGCGCCTCGCCAAAACGAGGCAAACTTTTATTGTTTTAAAAGAAAAACCACTTCCTATTTTTAAATTGTTATTTCTTCATCTCTATTCAACTAATTTACATGAAACCACGTTATGATACAGAGAATCGCCTGTCATTTGTTGCATTAAATTATATCAACATTATAGATCCACGTGAGATCCGGCCTGTTCATCACATGACTTTATGGTGGACAGCAAGTTTTTGTTATTATAATGTCTGTGAATCGGCCATTTTAGATTTACCTTTAGATTTAATTTAATTTTGTTGTGTTTCCGGAAGAAAATAAAAAAACATTAAACTTAATAATCAAATGACAGCTAATAATCTTTTTTTTTTTTAGCATTTACTTCATAAATATCCACTGGATACAAGTGAGGATATAAATATGTAAAAAGAAGGCGTGACTTTTCAATCAATTTGTATGATTCTCGAAAAAAGAGTGATCTCCCCTTGCTAACTGTTACGGTGTTATTTTTAAATGATGGCGTCTGCTGGGGTTTACCCATGTGCAAACGTTTAGGGGTCATTAGTATTTATAGAATATGTCGATATTTTACGGTATAGTGAACGCGAAATATATGCGGAGATGATGACGCATTCGCGTTGGGTAGGTCACGCCGGGTGACTTGGTTACTGGGCCTTTGTTACGTTATCCGTCAAGCATGAAGGTCGTGTCTTGTATTTCTTCCAAGGAATTAAGGCTGAGTATATAGCCTATATTTTATAGATGAATCGATGTAGAACTCAGGTCAGTTCACAAGATAATCTAAGTATGAGATTAATTAAATTAAACTAATAATGGAAGAAGAATCGTATTGTGATTCAAATTGTAGATGTCATGAACTCATGTGCTCATTTCTGGCTGTTGATTAAACAGCGCATGTATATAGCCACGATGTTCTTCTGACACATTGTTTTGACACGGACGGACATGAATACTATGCATGTAATTTCCTAATGAACTATGTATGAACTATATCTGGATGTACCACAGTGTGAACTGTTCTTCGTGCGTCAATTTTGTATTAAATATTGGACTCAATCGAAGGCTTACCACATTCCTTTGATTACGTTTTGATTGCTTCAACTTTGCATTGTTGATGATCCTTTGACCTGGTGAACTCTTTCTTGTAAGAAGTTATAGAAATAAATGGATCAGTTCATACGGAGCCGGGGTTTGCTTGGACACAAGTGGCGTAACGATAATTAAGCAAGCATCCCAACTGAACTTACAATAATAGAACAAAGGACCCTCCAACACCAGTAAACCACCCACGCAACAGTGGTGGCCATTGTGGTAGGGAACTGGAATTTTATTGAAGAAAAATACTCAAGATTAGCAAGTTGAAAGAAATAATTTTCCTTCGAGCGAAATGAACACTTTTTCTATCTACACCGATGACGTCACACCCGCTTGGCAACAGGATGAATCAGCTGTAGTGATGGCAGCCGCACTTCAACGTCTTCGAAGAAAATTATTTATAAACGTTTAATTGAACATTGAAAAAATAGATTCCATCAACATGAGCAGTAAATATAGGTCCTACTGTCCGTTGGCGAAGCAAGCACTGTATGAATCTATCGAGGCAAAAAGATAAGTAACTTATTTGAAGGTTACAATAAGTCAGTCCTATTTGTCCTACAAATGCCATGTTCTTTTCTTTTTTTTTTTTATTATGTATCCATGTTATATATTGTTTTGTCTGTTTCATGTAGCGGGTATGGATGGGCGGCGGTTCGGAATGAATAAAAATGGCTCTCAGGATGCCGATATTCATTCTGAATGTTCCTAAGGCTGTGAATTAATAGCACCTCGCGAAGAAAGCGTCGAATTATCGTTATCGGTGATCGTTCGGGTTCGGTCTTGCATTAATTCACTTTGCATGTTAGGTGTATAGTCATGTTATAACTGTTGTTTTCATGTGTATTTGGTTCTTCATTTTTATTCATTTACAGTCCTATGTTCGTAATCTATCTTGTTATTCTGATCTAGCTATCTTTTATTTTAATTAAATGTATTGTATTAACGTCAAATGAGTCCTGTGACGTCATCTTTCATAGTACCAAATATGTTCGTTTCCTCAGTTAACCTTCACCCTCCTACATTTCCGGTTAGTACACTTGGTTTTATAATAGCATTTATTTTTGTGAAAATGTCACTTTTGTATTGTGCTCCTGTTCTGTAATCCTTGGTTAACCCATTTGTATTGTTTGTATTCATTACATATTTTATTAATTTAATATTAATGCTATAATTTCTTCATTAATTATAGTGTAGATGAATATGATTAAATTTTTATCAGCTTTGATGAGGAATTAGGGACTTTGCACATATTTGCAGTAGTGGTCCTAGAAATGGGCAATGCACTTTATGCCTCATGATTATGGCATAATATATAATGATTAATTATTAAAACTTTATAACATATTAATACATATTTAATATAAATTAGTACACTTTCTCTGTACTATATTGTGAACTTAGTGACAATTAAGACTAATTATTTGGGGATAATACACATAATTATTAAATATTAATATTAAGCGCTTGATATAATTTCAGCAGCTTATATAACTAACTATCATAACTATTTATGATAGATATCAGTGAGTATATATATATAATATTTTTACAAAATATTACAGATTGTGGAACTTATACATAACAATACATAAGTAATTGAATACTTGAATAATTCAACTTCAATAATGCTTACCTTGGATCATTTCATTAAAATTGGAAAAGATTGTAATAAAAAAGGAGAGGCACTCCTTGAATTTGCTGAACAACAACTGGCAAGATATAAGGCAGAAGAGGAGGAAAGAAAAGCCATTGCTAAAGCAGAGATGGAAGAACTTGAAAGAAAACAGGCGGAAAAGAAGGCAGAATTAAGGCAAGAAGAAGAAAGAAAGATAGCAAGAGATGAAATCCTACGGATTGAAGAAGAGAATAAATTGAAACGGCAAGAAATCATATTGCAGCAAGAAATGGAATTGCAACGGCTTAAATTGGAAACAGCAAAACTTAATTCACAGGGTGCTGCAGCAAATCAAAATGATATTGCTCAATCTGGATCTACATCCACCCGACTTAAAGGTAATTATTACTTTAAACTACCACCATTCAAGTTAAACGTGGATGACCTTTCATCGTGGCTGGCGCGCTTTGAGGATATATGTAAGGTCAATAACCTTGACAAAACTGCATGGGCACTTAAACTTAAGGAATTTCTGGATGGCGAACCTGCAAGTGCAGCACAAAACATTGATCCTACATTAGCAACAGATTATGAGGCCATTAAGACGTTGTTATTACGTCGTTTCCACTTGAACGAAGAGGCATGTAGATTACGTTTCAAAAGTTTATTGCCAGATAACAATAAAGATTTCACAGGTTTTATTGCTAACATACGCAATACTTTTAACAGATGGGTTGAACTGGCAGGTGTCAACAAATCTTACGACAAATTAGTCGATTTGTTATTGAGAGATAAAGTGTTATCTTCTGTCAGCCCGCCATTCTTTGCTTATTTGCAAGAAAGAAAACCAGAAACAATTGATGAGTTAGAAAAAATTTCTTTAAATTACTGTACAGCACATCCGAATGCTAATATTTCTGGCTCGTTGATAAGAGAACCACTTCCTGTAGCCTCCAATATGGCATATAATAATAACAAACCGAGAACACACAGTGTGGACAGAGGTAGGTTCAAAGGAAACTATGACAATAATTTTCATAAGGGACAGAATAACTTCAACAATAACTTTAATAGAGGAAGACAACAAACCAGAAATTATTCACCTCAGTCAAGATACAACAGTAATCCTCGCAACTCAAGTTATAATCGGTCATATCAATATAATAATGATAACAATTGGAAGAATGGCGATAATTATAACTCGAGACGTCGAGATAACAATTATAATAGACGACAACGAGATAATTCAACTAATTATTCTCGTAATCGTTCCCATTCTCGTGGATCTTCACATTATAACCATAATACCGGGGCAGCAGTGACAAATGATATCACCCCTAAGGTTCAGGTTCCACCTAACGATAATACAATGAATTCTTCTGCTGCATGCTTTGCTATAAATTATAACGTGGCAAATAGTTGCCCACAATGCAATCTTATTTTTCAGAAGGCAAAGGAGACAGTGCTAAACTGCGGACACATTACACCAGAAGTAGGTCTCGCAGCCAATGATGGAACAGGCTCTCTGATTTTTAACAGAGGGATAGTAAATGGTTCTGTAGTTTCTGTATTGAGAGATTCGGGGTCCACAACCATTGGAGTGCGACAGTCGCTGGTACATCCTAGCTGTGCAACGGGGGAATATGTTCGTTGCATGACTTTTGGGGGAACTATTGAGTTTTACCCCACAGCTATTATTCATGTTAACACACCTTTTTTCACAGGTAACGTGAAGGTATGCATGCTGAAAAAGCCAATAGCAGACCTTATGGTGGGTCGCATACACGGCAGCAAGGATTGTTCACCAGAAGATATTATTGAATGGGAGAGACACAATCTATGCACTGGAAACGCCGTGACAACTAGAGCTCAGACTATACTCATGGAGAGTGTCAATGTTAATAATATGGATGCAGAAAAACAGGAGAATATTGAGGTCAATTCACCTATTGACAGGGAATCATTTGCTAACAAACAAAAAAATGACAAATCTCTAAATAAATTTTTTAAACTTGTTAATAAGGTTGATAATTTAACTTCAGGTAATAAGAACAAACATTGGTTTATTATGAAAAATGATATACTAATTAGATGTTTTAGTGATAAATCACTGGTAAAACAACAAGTGATGGTACCGGCTGCTTTTAGACGGTACATTCTTCAACACGCACATGACTCGCAGTGTGCAGGACATATGGGATATACTCGAACACGATCTCGAGTATTATCTTCATTCTTTTGGCCAGGAGTGTCACGTGATATTTCGCAATATGTACGTTCTTGTACTACGTGCCAGGAAGTGAAAGCACGTGGAGCTTTTCACACGGCGCCTATTCAGGCTTGCGATATCTCAGTACGACCTTTTGACAAGATGGCCATAGACATAATTGGTCCACTTCTACCATCTGCGAGAGGACATAGATTTGTTCTCACGTGCATTGATTTATGCACACGATGGCCAGAAGCCATTCCATTGAAGACGACCACTACCACAGATGTAGCTGATGCATTACATCTAATTTTCTCTAGAATAGGGTTTCCTAGAAAATTATTATCTGACCATGGGTCGCAGTTTATATCAGATACCATGAAGGAGGTAATGAAAACCTGGAACATTGATAGGAACTTGAGTAGTATTTATCATCCCATGAGTAACGGTGCAGTTGAAAGACTTAACCGTACGCTTAAGCAACTTTTACATAAGGTTACTGTTAAACACCCTCAGGACTGGGACAGAGCACTCCCAGCTGTCCTATTTGCTTACCGAGAGGTGCCACATGAACAAACTGGCTTCTCTCCATTTGAGTTGGTTTTTGGTGCCCCTCCAAGAGGTCCTATGGGACTGATAAAGGATTTATTAATTGATGCAGAGATGACTCAGGACACTCAGTCATCTTATGAGTATGTGATTAATCTTCGGAATAATATTATTGAGTCTTGCCAATTGGCAACAGCTTCTTCTGAGGCTGCAAAAGCTAAGGCTCGATCTATACAAAACCGATCTAGACGATTACGCCAATTATTCCCGGGCGATGAGGCTTATGTATTACTCCCTCACAATAACAATAAGTTATTGATCTCATGGACTGGTCCTTATAAGGTTACTGATAAAATTTCAGACGTTGATTACGTCTTAGATATCAAGGGACACAGAAAGATATTCCATATTAATATGCTCAAGCAATTTCATACACGTCCTATACACTTACAGTCAATTTTTCATGAATTAGATGACAATACTGTATCTACTTGTCATTATTCTAATCTATCTGTTATACAGGAGGAAGAATCTTCTTTTCCTGAAGTGCAGATGCCTTTACCTGTACTTACTGTCCAATCTACTGAATCTTGGCGTGATGTGACCATTTCTTCTACGGTTACACCGCAACAGCATCAACGCGTTGCTGATCTTCTACAATCTTTCCCAGATGTGTTAACTGATGTACCGGGTTGCACATCTGTAATTAGTCACGATATTATTCTGAACGATGATACACCAATTCGTGTTCATCCTTATTCTGTACCTCTACATTTTCTGAGTAAGACATCTCAGGAACTCGAACAGATGATATCATTAGGTATTATTGAGACTAGTACATCTCCATTTTCTTCTCCTTTAGTCATTGTCCGGAAAAAGGACAACAACATACGTTTATGTGTTGACTATAGGAAACTTAATGCGCAGACAGTACCAGATAGCGAACCACATCCTATCCTTGACGATTTACTTCCTCGTCTATCCAATGCTACACTTTTCACTAAAATTGACTTAACTAAAGGTTATTGGCAGATTCCACTAACCGAAAGAGCCAAATACTACACAGCATTCTCAACTCCACGAGGTCTTTACCAGTGGAACGTGATGCCTTTTGGGCTAATGAATGCTCCAGCTACCTTTATTCGCATGATGCGAAAAATTTTATCAGGTAGATCAGATATAATTACCTATATTGACGACATATGTTTGTTCAGTTCATCATTTGAGGAACATTTTTTGGGTCTTAAATCAGTTTTGGAAATATTGCGGGATAACCATTTAACCGCTAAACCAACTAAGATTCAAATAGCGTGTAATGAGATAACATTCCTGGGACACATTATTGGATCGGGACGTATCCAAACAATTCCCAGTACGGTTTCTAAAATATTAAAATTATCTGTTCCTCAAACGAAGAAACAGGTTAGGAGTCTGTTAGGTTTAATCCAATACTATAGCAGATTTGTACCTCACCTATCATCCATCACGTCTGTCCTGTCATCTTTACTAAAGAAGAACATGCCTTTAAGGATAAATTGGACAGACGAATGTGACAAAACCTTTCGCACTATCTTAAAAATATTTTCATGTCTACCTATTTTAAGAATACCAGATGCTTCTAAAAAGTTTGTTCTACGTACAGATGCGAGTAATTACGGACTCGGGGCATGTCTACTGCAATATCATGACGATGTCCTTCACCCCGTAATGTATGTCTCACGCAAACTGAAACCTCCTGAAACGAAATATTCCACTGTGGATCGAGAATTGCTCTCCGTAATCTGGGCAATTACCAAGTTGGAAAAGTTTTTATTGGGATCACCATTCCTGATCCAGACTGATCAGAAATCAGTGGCAGCATTACGTCGCTCAAATCATAAAAGTGCTAAACTTGCACGATTTGCTATCACGTTGCAACCCTACGAATTCGAGATACAGTCGATAGCTGGAACAGAAAACGTCATAGCCGACACGTTGTCAAGACATCCTACGGATTCTGAATGAATTTTCAATTTCACGAAAAATTTTCTGACTAGTCAAGCATTACATTTGCAATAAACAGTATTGATATCAAGTCAGAATATACAACAATTCAGTTGGACTTCCTACCTAAATAAGGACATTTCGATATAAACTATGGTGATCAAAATATCAAGATTTACGGATCGTTTGAAGGTTTGAACTTCAATTCCACTTTGAGTATCACTCAAAATAAACAATCTCTGATGAAGAAGGGACAGATACTTTGATGACTTAGTCAATTAACTTTCAAATTTTAATAAAGGAACTAACAATGAATGGATCATCAAATCATAATTTGATAATATGAACCTTGCGTCTTAATGAATTTTCATACAATTCAACAGGAGTTAACAACGATTGGATCTTCATGTCCAATATTATTAATTTTTCTAAATTAGTATATAATAGATAATAAAGTCAAAGTGTGATGAAATAAAAAAAATAAAATATACTAAGAAAAGATGAAACAAAAGAATATCACACCAATTAAACCTTTTAATTAGTGTAATTATCAAGGTAATGGATAATACATTATGACATTTCATATACATAGTTAAAATGTATGAATTTTTTCTGTTCTTTTGATTATGTCAATTTAATTAGGTGTCTATCCTTACACTTCATTTTCACACACATTCTAATTTAATGTAGACTTTAATATTTGGTTTTAATTGTCCGTACTTCTCAATTTTATTTCTTTTACTCTCTTATACTATTTCTCATTTTCTTCAATTAGATATTAATTAGTTAATACCATACGTACATACTATAATTAATTATTTTAATTTTAGTTAGTTAGAATAATTTTAATAACACCTCACATTATTAGTTAGTCTATACATACAACAAATTAATTAGTTAATTAATTAGTGACAGTAACATTTACTTGTTTAATATAAGTTATATGTATGATATGACGTTGATTTTATTATCAGATATTACTGACATGACTGCGACACTGTTCTAGATAGAACATCGTAGTTCATACGTCGGGTTTTGTTAAATTTTTGATTAATATTATTCAAAAAAAAAAAAAAATCTATTTCATAGATTTTTTTTTTTTTTTGCCCCGTCTGACAGGAAATCTGTTACGGTGTTATTTTTAAATGATGGCGTCTGCTGGGGTTTACCCATGTGCAAACGTTTAGGGGTCACTAGTATTTATAGAATATGTCGATATTTTACGGTATAGTGAACGCGAAATATATGCGGAGATGATGACGCATTCGCGTTGGGTAGGTCACGCCGGGTGACTTGGTTACTGGGCCTTTGTTACGTTATCCGTCAAGCATGAAGGTCGTGTCTTGTATTTCTTCCAAGGAATTAAGGCTGAGTATATAGCCTATATATTTATAGATGAATCGATGTAGAACTCAGGTCAGTTCACAAGATAATCTAAGTATGAGATTAATTAAATTAAACTAATAATGGAAGAAGAATCGTATTGTGATTCAAATTGTAGATGTCATGAACTCATGTGCTCATTTCTGGCTGTTGATTAAACAGCGCATGTATATAGCCACAATGTTCTTCTGACACATTGTTTTGACACGGACGGACATGAATACTATGCATGTAATTTCCTAATGAACTATGTATGAACTATATCTGGATGTACCACAATGTGAACTGTTCTTCGTGCGTCAATTTTGTATTAAATATTGGACTCAATCGAAGGCTTACCACATTCCTTTGATTACGTTTTGATTGCTTCAACTTTGCATTGTTGATGGTCCTTTGACCTGGTGAACTCTTTCTTGTAAGAAGTTATAGAAATAAATGGATCAGTTCATACGGAGCCGGGGTTTGCTTGGACACAAGTGGCGTAACGATAATTAAGCAAGCATCCCAACTGAACTTACAATAATAGAACAAAGGACCCTCCAACACCAGTAAACCACCCACGCAACACTAACATGGCGACATAAATATTGACAGTAACACATTTCTACATTTTTTTATTTTATTTTGTCGATACCAGTCAAATGGAGACACAATACTGCAACCTTTCAGGCAGGCTGGGGACAGTCAAAGGCTAAACAATGCAGCCTGGCATAAATGTATGTTGAAATCGGATGCACTGGCCCACAGGCCTAACGAAACAGTGCAACGTAATTCACTTGATGATGACGCCACAAAGAAGTAAGAGTCCCGCCGGGCGGGGAGAGTGCTGAACCCATCGCCTCGTAGGGGTCCACCCTATGCTACTGGTGGTCACCTTTTTTATATTAATGAAGAAAAATATCCCGTTCAACCTCTGATGGGTTATAATTAGGATATATATTGTTTTCAATTCCAAATAATATGAACAACTGCCGATATGAGAAAGTGGCATCACATTTGTCAAATCATTGTAAATAGTGAAAATCACAATTACCAATTATGCTTATCTGTTAAACAAACGAACAAAATCAAGAAGAAACTCTGAACGAGAATAATATTAAGGTGGAGGGGTGTAAAAGCCTGGTGGTTCCAGTTATATAACTGACTTTAACAGATATTTAATTGACTTTCATCTGTTAAAAATCATATGCATTGTAAGAACAGAATCAGATCTTCACATTCCCAACCACTATATATTAACCTTTGTTCGTGTTAAATATTGTTTGACTATATTATGCAGTTCCCTAGGTCTATCTATTCTTAACACCTCTTCTATATTTATAGGCAAGTTTGATGCCTGCAAATAATCTAATATTGGTATTCTCATTTGTTCATACCTCTTACATTTTAACCAGAAATGTTCTATATTATTGTCTTAAAGACATCCTGCACAGTAAGGTTCTTCTATTCTGAAATAATGTTTTCCCAGCTGTACTGTGGAGTGAACACACACAGAGCCAATGGTAAGAGTATAAAATGACTGTTGAACATCTGCTTCAAAGATGCCCAACATATGAAGAACATAGAAAGCACATACTGCCGTCTCCAGTACCATTTTCTGAAACACTCTATGGAGATGCAAACAGCTTGAAGCTGATTACTGCTCTCTCTCTCTCTCTCTCTCTCTCTCTCTCTCTCTCTCTCTCTCTCTCTCTCTCTCTCTCTCTCTCTCTCTCTCTCTCTGAAAATATTCAAGAAGACGTCTGAGAGTGTACGAAGAAGACGAAGTAGAAGAAAAAAGAAGAAGAACTCTAAATCGGTGTTTCTCTGCTGGTAGAATATGGACCTGCATCAATATGTACCTAGGTGGTCCCAGATGTGGCGTAAGTAACTATGTTATGATTCCGTGCCTCATTGTATGTATCACATTATGACCTCGAAACTTTACATTTCTTATGCCATCCGTAATTCATTTTGTGCTCTTCAAGATCTATTTTCCTACCTCAGACAATATTTGGTATTTTCGAGTCATTGTTTAAACTTCATCCTGTAATAATTTGGCATGTCTGTTTATCTGATCACCCCTGCTGGGAGAGTAGACAGTCATATTGGTAAAATTCTCGTGTACCAGACATTGGCGCGCCGGATTAACACGAAGATCGCCCCGCGATCTTGGTTAGCGCTGATATGGCTATTGTAACTTTCTAATTTCTCTCGCGGAGAGAACACAACCGAGATGATCACACGATGAATGGTTTGCACAGATTGTGATAAATTTAACCGTGATACAACGTTAAAATATCTCCAAAGATAAAATGTAGGGATAAAAATAATGCGTAAGCTACTAGAAGACATGATCGCCCATGCCGCGGTTCAATACCCGCCATGGAAACTAACTTGTTAGACGCAAAGACAAAACGTTTACCCTTGGAGACGGGAGGGAACGGAGATCAAAAAGAAAAAAATATGACTGAACACGTGCTTGAAACTAACAAGGCTAAAAAGACGCAATTGGTGGGGAAAGGAAAAAAATTCACGTCCACAAGTTGACACAATGTAAAGAAATGGACAAAAGGGACCTTAGCTATTATACGCAACAGTCATTTCTTGGACGCTTTTACGATACTGAGTCCTTTTATTTGAATTCAGCGGCAAACGCATTATAGAAGATGCTCGAACATATTTCAAAAAAACAACTAACCTTGAAAAAGTAACTTTTTCTTAATAATAATGTTAGGAATATAAAACTTAGCTAGTCTGATAGCCCATCTTGAGCAGAGAAATAATATGCTTTCATTTATACAGACGGATAGATAATAATGAAGATATTGACAAAAGACTGTGTAGTTCATAACAGACGAGCGTCTGCACTGTTTAAAAAAAATGTCACTAATTTTCAAAAATTGCGGCCTTGAGACTCAAGTGCTAAAATCTAGTTGGAATGAAAGAGAGGGGGAAATAGTGGAAAATTGTGGCTAAAAATAACTCTAGAGACCGATTCGTGTAGAAAGGCATGTAGAACCAAGCGTGTTTTTTATGAAAAAGCAAGTAGAGACAGACGGACCAACAGACAATAATACATACTTGACTGAGGTATGACTGAATTGACTTTTGGTAGGAGGTTTGAAATTTGAAAGGGGGAAAGTCGGTGATTGCCCACCGATAATCATATTATCGGCGCACAGACGCGCATTTTTGCCATTCACCACAAATTGTCCAGTAGTAGACACAGTAATTCTTCAGTGGTGTAGTTCCCAGAAGCTAATTGCCATATTTAGAGGGACGCCATACTAGAGCCAGCAGCTCAGCTGAGTTTTGCTAGAATATAACTGTGTTCTCTATTCATAATTCTGGTAAGACTGAAAGCATTTCTTTGTATATTTTAATATTGTTTAATGTTTCGAGTGATTTGATACTGCCATATCAAAATCTATCCCTTACAACAAGTAAGGATTCGCTCTAGATCCCCAGCCCAAGTTCAGGGTCTAGAGACAAACAAAATACATAAACGCCAGCAAGGATTATGAAGGGCGGATCAAGTGTGAAGATCAGTGGAACATATCACCTATCTTATTCAATAGCAGGAAGCTAATGAACATATTTCAGAATATGTAGTCTTGGGGAACTAGTACTATGTGAAACCAACTTGGTAAGATGTGCTGTATGGTCAGAGAGATCTGACCCCGTATATGTGGTGTTGTTGTGTAGTGTTGTGTGTAGAAGTGGCTCAGGAGGTAGAGTTCTGACACATGACCCAATACTTTTATTTCAGAAATGTGAGTTTTTTTTATTTGGCACCAAAGTGGTGTCAAATGCTGTGTTGAAAAATACAAGTGTGGACCCGTGCAGTCTAGTAATTTGGCAGAGCAGCCTTATATTGCCCCCAAGCACGGAGAGGTGGGGCCACCAGATTCCTGCACCAGAACTACTCAGTCAAGATACGTGAGCGTCTGGCCTGCTGGACCTTCACCAACTTATTTACTAACTAACACACCAACTATACTACCATCACTAGAACCCACAAAAATTTTGGGAAATAAAATTTGTATTACTCCCATCAGTGAAGGGACAATGTTTGGCAGTCATAGACAGGGAGTGATGATATCACCCCAACAGCATATCTAGAATTAAGTTCTCCTGGGACTATCTTAAGATAATTACTATTAACCAGTCATTGGAAATACATATGTACACATTTTCTATTTTATTATGACATATATTCATGCATTTCATTCATAATTTCAAAACTTTTCATATGTTCTGACCAAAATAAAACCTTGGTTCAGAACAAATAAACTTAAAGAAAATTTAATATCAAAAATTTAAACAGCTTGAGTTAGTTCAGTGTATTATAAATTTTATTAATATTATTAGACTTATTAACTATCTGTGTGTGTGTGTGTGTATGTAATCTACCACAACACATTACATATCTGCACCCTAGATTTTAACGTAGCCACATTCATTAGTAAAAAAGATATGTGTGAGGTCGTAAGTGGTAGCAAGAAGGGCCTTCTGTAAATTCACAGCTACATTTATCTCAGGAGCCTTCACAGCTGACCTCATGCATCACACTAGGTAATATCACAACCATACAGTACCATCAAATCCACTACATATATTGGGGGCTCGTCCGGGATAATTAGCTTATCAGTAATATTAGGATCTCCTGGTGGGAGAATTAAATCAGGGGGACAAATTGTAAAAATTAAAAGTGTCCCTTAAAATAAAAGTTGGTGAATCTTCACAGCCAGTGGTAGTTAATTGATTAATTAATTAATTAGAATTACTTTAGTTATTAATTGGTTAGAGATTTATCTTGCTCATTGCTAAATTGTCTAAAAAGTATGGCGGAGCTGGCAAAGTTCAGATCAGCTGCTGTGCTAACGGCGAAGGATATGGGAATGGATGGTCAGGGTTTAATTCAATACGTAACTGCAGAATGTGATAAGTATATTGAAAGGGAAGATAGGAGGTTAGCTGAAGAGAAGAGGTTACAAATTGAGGCCGATAGAGAACTTAAGAGGCTGCAGATTGAGGCAGATGAAAAACGACAGCAAAGGGAGGCAGAAGATAGAAGGTTGCAAAGGGAGCACGAATTACGACTAAGGGAGCTGGAATTACAAGGCCATGCTCCTGAAAATGGTGCCAGCCCTTTTGCCTCAGATGCTACGCCTAGTCAGGGAGCCTCAACGTCAGCTATGGGGTTTCATTTAGACCATTTTGTTGAGAAAGACGATGACATAGAGGGGTATCTCAGTCGTTTTGAATTATTAGCTACTACATATGGGTTAGAGAGAGAGAGGTGGAGTTTAAAGTTATCACAGGGACTGAGAGGTACTTCTTATGAAGTCTTCGCAAAAATGAACAGAGAAGACCAAGACAATTATGACATGTTAAAGCAGGCTTTGTTGTTAAGATACGAAAAAAATGGTGAATTTTATCGTAAGAAATTTAGAAATGCCAAACTGTTGTCTGGGGAGACATACCACCAATTCTCTGCCAGACTGGAAACCTATTTGGAGAAAGGACTGCTCTGGGGAAGACCCAAGATCTTAAAGAGATGATCATGATAGAGCAATTGAGAGAGTCCATGGCTCCAGACTTGAGAAAATTTCTCATGGAACAAGGTGCAGAGAGGTTGGGGGAGGTTTTAAATGTCGCTGAGAGGTATCAGGCAGCCCAGGCAGAGGTAAGTGGTGCTAAAAAGAAGCACATAGACAATTTTAAAGCTCCACAGCAATTTAATAAATTTGATAATAGAGAACAGGGTAATAAAGGTAGGACAAACCTTGAACGGCCAAGAAATGACTATCGTGACAGAAACTCACAGTTCAATGACCAAAAATACAATGAAAGAAAACCGTTTAACAAAGGAAAAAAATGGTGCAAGAAAGATAACCATAACACCGAATTTTGTAGAAGGAAACCTTCAAACATTGCTGCAATGAAGTCGGGGACTCAAAGATTAAAGGTTAATCCTAATGGACAGCAGGAACCTTATCACCCCCCAGTTTGTGAGGATGTTATTTGTAATGGGGTCACCACAAGGTGCCTTTATGATACAGGTTTGGATTATGATTCAGTTGTGAAGTCTAGCCTAGTGGACCCAAGTCAGTATACCACAGAAACAGTGGAAATACAAGGGGCAACTAAGGACATACCACTCATGACACTTCCCATCGCAAGGATATCGGTGAAAACTCGCTATGTGGAAGGAGAAATCAGAGCAGCAGTGATAGATGAACCAATCTACCCTCTGATATTGGGGTGTAGATACGTCTTCTTGGGGAATCCCGAGAGACCTGTGATCATGGCGACAGTGCAGACCAGGTCACAGAAAAAGGAGGAAGAAGGTGAACCTATAAATGCTCATCCAGAGGAGATGAGGAAGGCGCAGGCTGAGGATAAGACCCTTAAGCCATGTTTCAAAAAATTGCCCAAATGCCACACACCTCCAAGCAAGGGAGAGTACTTTGTGAAGAACAAATTATTATGCAGGAAGACAGGAACTAGATCCACTGGTCACGGACAGTTGGTTCTTCCCAAGATATATAGGGCAAATTTGATAAGGAGCTTACATGTTGGAAAAGATGGTGACCATGAGAAAGTCGGTACCATCTGCCAAAAGATTGCTCGAAAATACTATTGGCCCGACGTAAATGTCGATATTGAGAACTTTGTAGAAGCATGTGGCATATTTCATGAGGGAACACACACAACGGGACAAAATGTGCAGGACCTAGAAACGCCACAGGGCAAAATTAGGCCTGGAAGGAAAACTAATTATACTCAGGTAGACAAAGTGGAATGGGAGCCCCCTTTTCACACCCAGTCTTCACTTGAATGGATTAACATGGCCATTATGCGACGAGTACAAAGAGTAAATTTTACCCAGGATAAGATGACAATTCCTCGGTCAGACTTATATAAACTGGAAGAACAGAAAAGAGAGCGAAGATCTCTCATAAGCAATCTAAAGTGGGGAGATAAACCCAAGAAAAAAATTGGTAGTGGTCGATTTGTGAGTGATGATCCTAGGAAGAAAAGTCCTCACTATAATGCTTCTAATGGACGGGACCCGATGGGTGCCATGAAAAATAAATATGGAAAATAAAAAATCCAGATGTAGCATTATTAAGGACCTGGACAGATGAGAAGGCAGAAGAGACTGTTACCTCATCTTATCAATACGTGAACGAACTGACCACTCGTTTGAAAGCTGGATGGAAACTGGCAAATGATAATTTGAAACAAGCCAGGAAGAAACATGCAGCATATTTTAATAGGAAGGCAAAGGACAGAGAACTAGCTGTGGGAGAGAAGGTGCTGCTTCTACTACCCGGTAGCCAGAATAAATTACAAATTGGATGGCAAGGTCCATATACGGTTCTAGAGAAGGTGTCTAGAACAAACTATAAAATTGACAAAAAGGGGAAGGAGAAAGTTTATCATGTAAACCTTTTAAAGAAGTATCTGGACAGACCACTCCAGGAAAGCACCCCCTTACTGACCTTGGCTATCGCAACTCAAATGCAAAAGGAACCACTCACCTCACATGAATACCCATTACATCCTGGTGAAACAGCAGCACAGGTAAAAGTCAGTAAGCACCTGACTAAAAATCAGAGGGAGAGAGTTCTACAGGTTTTGGAAGAACATACAGATGTATTAACAGATAAACCAGGACATACAAATTTGCTACAGTATGACATGAAACTGGTAGACTCAAACCCAATCTGTATGAGAGCCTATTCTATTCCGTTCGCGAAGGAGAAGGCATTGAAGGAAGAAATAGATTATTTGTTGAAGGAGGGGATTATTTCACACAGTGAATCATCTTTTAGCTCCAGTGTAGTGTTGTTGAGAAAACCGTCTGGGGAACACAGACTGTGCATAGATTACAGGAAACTGAATGCTGTCACAGAAGGACAAGTGGACCCATTACCAGACACAAAACAGTTATTTGCCAGATTAAACAAGGCAAAATACTTTTCAAAGGTGGATCTTAGTAAAGGCTATTACCAGATTCCAGTGAAGCCTGAAGTGAGACCTTATTTGGCTTTTAGCACTTCGGATGGACATTATGAATTCAACATGCTACCATTCGGACTGAAAAATGCTCCGAGTGTATTTTAAAGGATGATGCGCAAATTGTTGGATCCCCTGAATAACCCATGTATCACGAATTTCATGGATGATATTCTCGTCGCCACAGAGACATTTGAAGAACACATTGACTCCCTAAAAATGTTATTTGATAGGCTTAGGGAGGCGAACTTAACTGCTAGGCCAACAAAATGTTGTATTGGATGCAAAGAGTTGGAATTCTTGGGACACACTGTATATCAGGGCAACATGACCCCTGACCCCAAGAACTTGGAAAAACTGCAGAGAGCACCTAGACCACAAACAAAAAAGGACGTGCGATCATTCGTGTCGTTATGTGGTTTTTACCAAAATATATCAAAAATTTTAACTCAATATGTGCTCCTCTGACTGATTTGACTCGCAAGGGACATCCAGATAAAATAATTTGAACGGCGCAATGTGAATTAGCGTTCCAAGAGTTAAAGGAAAAACTCACTAGCACGCCTATTCTCAAACTGCCTGATTTCACACAGGACTTTGTCGTAAGAACAGATGCAAGTAATGTAGGACTCGGGGCGGCTTTGTTGCAAAGATCATCTTCACCTGATGGGGAACTGAACCCAGTCGCTTAAGCAAGCCGCAAATTGAATAAGGCGGAACAAGGATATTCCACAAGCGAAAAAGAATGTTTAGCGTTAATCTTGGCAATAAAGAAGTTTCAAATCTATCTGTATGGTAGGACTTTTGTGGTCCAGACGGATCATCAGCCCCTAGTATTCTTATCTCAGGCTAAGCATGAAAACGCAAGATTGTTGAGGTGGTCTTTATTACTGCAACCTTATCAGTTTAGTATTGAGTACATCCCAGGGTCATTGAATGTCGGTGCAGATTTCCTCAGTCGGCACCCCTGTGATCAAAATTAGAGTAGTGGTAGGCGTGAGGAGTAATTTTATCTATGTGTATCACTGGTTTTGGAACTTGCCGTAGGCATGTTTTCAAGTGGGGAGATGTGTGATAAATTTAACCGTGATACAACGTTAAAATATCTCCAAAGATAAAATGTAGGGATAAAAATAATGCGTAAGCTACTAGAAGACATGATCGCCCATGCCGCGGTTCAATACCCGCCATGGAAACTAACTTGTTAGACGCAAAGACAAAACGTTTACCCTTGGAGACGGGAGGGAACGGAGATCAAAAAGAAAAAAATATGACTGAACACGTGCTTGAAACTAACAAGGCTAAAAAGACGCAATTGGTGGGGAAAGGAAAAAAATTCACGTCCACAAGTTGACACAATGTAAAGAAATGGACAAAAGGGACCTTAGCTATTATACGCAACAGTCATTTCTTGGACGCTTTTACGATACTGAGTCCTTTTATTTGAATTCAGCGGCAAACGCATTATAGAAGATGCTCGAACATATTTCAAAAAAAACAACTAACCTTGAAAAAGTAACTTTTTCTTAATAATAATGTTAGGAATATAAAACCTAGCTAGTCTGATAGCCCATCTTGAGCAGAGAAATAATATGCTTTCATTTATACAGACGGATAGATAATAATGAAGATATTGACAAAAGACTGAACAATCACCACAGGGAGGGGTGTTGTTCATAACAGACGCGCGACTGCACTGTTTAAAAAAAAACTGTCACTAATTTTCAAAAATTGCGGCCTTGAGACTCAAGTGCTAAAATCTAGTTGGAATGAAAGAGAGGGGGAAATAGTGGAAAATTGTGGCTAAAAATAACTCTAGAGACCGATTCGTGTAGAAAGGCATGTAGAACCAAGCGTGTTTTTTTTATGAAAAAGCAAGTAGAGACAGACGGACCAACAGACAATAATACATACTTGACTGAGGTATGACTGAATTGACTTTTGGTAGGAGGTTTGAAATTTGAAAGGGGGAAAGTCGGTGATTGGCCACCGATAATCATATTATCGGCGCACAGACGCGCATTTTTGATATTCACCATAACTTGTCCAGTAGTAGACACAGTAATTCTTCAGTGGTGTAGTTCCCAGAAGCTAATTGCCATATTTAGAGGGACGCCATACTAGAGCCAGCAGCTCAGCTGAGTTTTGCTAGAATATAACTGTGTTCTCTATTCATAATTCTGGTAAGACTGAAAGCATTTCTTTGTATATTTTAATACTGTTTAATGTTTCGAGTGATTTGATACTGCCATATCAAAATCTATCCCTTACAACAAGTAAGGATTCGCTCTAGATCCCCAGCCCAAGTTCAGGGTCTAGAGACAAACAAAATACATAAACGCCAGCAAGGATTATGAAGGGCGGATGAAGTGTGGAGATCAGTGGAACATATCACCTATCTTATTCAATAGCAGGAAGCTAATGAACATATTTCAGAATATGTAGTCTTGGGGAACTAGTACTATGTGAAACCAACTTGGTAAGATGTGCTGTATGGTCAGAGTGATCTGACCCCGTCTATGTGGTGTTGTTGTGTAGTGTTGTGTGCAGAAGTGGCTCAGGAGGTAGAGTTCTGACACATGACCCAATACTTTTGTTGCAGAAGTGTGAGTTTCGGTTTGGCATCAAAGTGGTGTCAAATGCTGTGGTAATAAATACAAGTGTGGACCAGTGCAGTCTAGTATTTTGTCAGAGCAGCCTTATATTGCCCCCAAGCACGGAGAGGTGGGGCCACCAGATTCCAGTACCAGAACTACTCAGTCAAGATACGTGAGCGTCTGGCCTGCTGGACCTTCACCAACTTATTTACTAACTAACACACCAACTATATTACCATCACTAGAACCCACAAAAATTTTGGGAAATAAAATTTGTATTACTCCCATCAGTGAAGGGACAATGTTTGGTAGTCATAGACAGGGAGTGATGATATCACCCCAACAGCATATCTAGAATTAAGTTCTCCTGGGACTATCTTAAGATAATTACTATTAACCAGTCATTGGAAATACATATGTACACATTTTCTATTTTATTATGACATATATTCATGCATTTCATTCATAATTTCAAAACTTTTCATATGTTCTGACCAAAATAAAACCTTGGTTCAGAACAAATAAACTTAAAGAAAATTTAATATCAAAAATTTAAACAGCTTGAGTTAGTTCAGTGTATTATAAATTTTATTAATATCATTAGACTTATTAACTATCTGTGTGTGTGTATGTAATCTACCACAACACATTACATATCAGTACCCTAGATTTTAACGTAGCCACATTCATTAGTAAAAAAGATATGTGTGAGGTCGTAAGTGGTAGCAAGAAGGGCCTTCTGTAAATTCACAGCTACATTTATCTCAGGAGCCTTCACAGCTGACCTCATGCATCACACTAGGTAATATCACAACCATACAGTACCATCAAATCCACTACACAGATACAGGTCAGTAAATTATCCAGGTGGTGACCTATTACAGACACGCACCTGAAAGACGGAATGTTGTAATAAGTTCCGGGGAAAACATTATTTGTGATAATGTAGGAAGTTGTGAGTGTAAACAGGGCCGAAATCGACGGAAATAACAATTCGGGATGTGGAAAGTTACTTTTTTTTAAAAATAACGCAGAACTTTCCTATGAGGAAATTCTTGAGATAAACCCCATCATAATACGCCCGATTGAATACAATTGGCTGGGCAATTTTAGATGTTGTAAAACAACAGTTCTGACTGGAGTCTGGTCAACAATATGCGTGGAACGAAAGTTGCATTATAATCTGACACTTTTGTCGGTTTAGAGCACAATGAAATTCATCTCGTCAAGAAGACAGCCAGCTAGCCAGAGTAAGGAATAGGCTCAGAATTCCATTTATCGGACTGGACCTTGTATGAGCATCGTGTGGACTTATATCCCAGGAAAACTCTACCTACATTAACATCGAAAGCCGGAATCTTAGTTGTCGTAGATTTTTAGATATGAGAATTAAGACTTGGGTTGGTCCCTTCTGAATAGGTTGGAATGAGTGATAGTCACAGTGTGAAGTAGTAAAAGAAATAGATTCCACGAGTGAGATGATAGAATGTGATATAGAGGCTGTCTCTGAAAGCGGAAAAAAATTCTTCTCCTTCTCACCTATCTTCTACGACAACTTTACAGCGTCAGACAGTCTACACACAGATATATCTATTACCTATATTTCTATCTACTCACGGGCACGCACATACACGTGACGACAGTTAAACACACAGACGTGGGAATCTATAACAATGAATATATATATTATTAGAACGAGCTGACCAACGCACTGATTTAATTCAAGAGAGATTTTATTATTATCATCTAAAAAAATCTTCTCACAACACCAATAAACATACATCAAGGAAAAACATATACAAATAGTCATAAAATTCAAGAAAATGCTACACGGATGATAGCCCGTTAGAATCTTACTCTAGGTTTAGCCCACAGCCCCGTTAAGAGAACAGATGATGGCCCAAAGAGTTATAGATACATAGGGTTGAGTCTAAGAGGTTTCTTTCTTTCTCGTAAATGTATGAACAGAGTTGGATAATCTGATTTAGCCTAAGAAAAAGAAACTCTAGCATTAGTAACAAATTCTGCAGATTAAAAAAAGTTAAGACAGCAAATGGGTGACAATAATACAACGGTAAAATAACACTCAGACCTGCGTACTCTCATTCATTCAGCCATGGCCATGTGTTCACATTTATACTCACAACTTTGCTCGCTGCCTCTGGGAACATAATAATTCTAGGACCTTCACACAGACCCGTAAATGCAGTTCTCGACCAAGAAATCCCCAGTTCCAACAAGACGTACTGAATTTCTCTGTCTCAGGGAACGATTCCTTGGGTGTTCTTATTTTTCGGATGTCTGTTAAGTCACATAAAATTTGTCCAGGCACGAAAGTTAGCAGAGCACAATGTCATTAGCTTTGGTTTCTAGAATTTAAGGACTGTCAGATCAGTGTCTACTTTCAGGAAGGTACTATATCTGGTCACCACAATACTAATCAAAAACTCTGTCGGAATGTTAATGTTATTCTTGTAACTATTCTCGCCGCCAGGCAGCATGTACATTTTAAATTTGTGGAGCAATATGAACTGGCTCAAAAGCCCAATATATATTTCTAGTCTTTAGAAACCGTTAGTGGGAGTCGTATTACTGTCTCTCTCTGATGGCATATGCACTGTCAGACCAGTGTTACTTAAAAAATAAAACCCACGTGGTTAAAGATAGGAAATGTCTATGCTTCTCACAAATATGTCTCTCATGCTACTAAACGCTGGCCAGTTGGGATCACCCCAATAATCACTGAATGAAGAAAAACAACATATTATATAATATACAGAATATGTACTCGTTATAACTTTACATTTTAAACGGCAAGCCTACAACTTGACTTATTATTTAAAACTTCCCGTGAAGTAAGTTATATAAAAATCGATCATCAGGAATTAGGAATATCTGCGTATTCCGTCAATATTCACTGATGTCGCATCTAGCATTTATCAGTTAGTTTAGAAAAATATGATCTCGTCTGATTACTTAGCAGTAAAATTAACTTCATTATAGCTACATTATTGTTTAATGCTAGAAATTATAATTTATACTGCTTTCCACTGAAACACGTCACTAGAAAATAATACAGACTTTATAAATTGGCACTCTGCGCAAAATCTAGTAAAATGAAATCGGCGATTTAACACTTTATCACTTCACAAAAAATACTAGAGATCTATTATATATAATATTTTACCTCAAACACAGAAGTACTAAGAACTTAAACCACTTCGACCAAACTAAAGGCCATCTCTATTAACAGAGATTATTTAGAAATCGAACGAAGGCTAGTACTGTCTTTACTGCGAAGTTACTGAGTGAAATGAAATAAAGTTTCAAACTTTGGTTTAATATTTTAAACCAGACAAAGGATGAACTATTATTTCGTAGAACGAAATGCTCTCCCCTTTCCGGCTTTAACGATACGTTTAACACCTAACATGTCGTAACTGCTACCTACTGACCAAGATGTACGCGTGTCAGTTTCAAATCCCCAGACTATATGTCTGCTCAACGCCGTATAGGTGACAGTTTTAACGCCTACCTAAGCGCTCAGCCCGAAAAACCCGCGCGTGACAGGTGCAAATGTAGACGTAAAGTCTGCTCTATGTCCAGCGAAACGAATTTTTCGCACATTCACGTCTACCTGCGCGACTGACATCTGATGCAATAAGGTTACTAGTCAGTATGAGAAAGAAAAACGATGATGGGAAAGAAATATATTTTTCGCAACGAATGCGAAAAATACAAGAAAAAGGTAAAGAGTGATAATAAAAATGGAGAATACGGGTGACAGAAAAAGAGGAAGATATAGGCAATTTAATGATCAAAACCTACGTGACATTAGTGTGACAGTGCGAAGACGGTGTGTGAATAAGAATAAGAATTCGTGAGTAATGTTGTCGTCACTCTCTCTCTCTCTCTCTGGCCTACTTTCACACGCGTTCCGCAGTAACAGAAAAACTCTCTTGATGACAGGGTCCCACTTTTATTAATGAAACCCTATCAGGAAGCATATGAGTCATTCCGAAAACAATGCTGTCCACAAGTTAACTGTGTTGGCAATTCCTATGTAACACCATATAACCTAGCTATTTAGGTATTCTCTACGTAACACAATATAACCCAGCACAGACTGCTGGACTCACTGAAATAAAATGAAACAAAATAAACTAGCATCTTTCTAATAAACAAACATCATCTACATAATAATACATTCACATGTGTGAAAATATGCAAGTACATGCGCTTATATGTCCATATGTAACACACAAGGAAGGGAAACCACGAGGCCTGTAAACAGTAAATTAATTTGAAACAAATATAAAGGTATGTTATAAGGCACTCGTAGGAAATAAAGAGGTAGAACACTAGACAACAGAAAAACAACAGACATAAGTGGCTTACCCAGGATTTGAACCCTGGACATTCTTTATTTCCTACGAGTGCCTTATAACATACCTTTATATTTGTTTCATATGTCCATATGTGTGCGTGTGTGTTGTGTGGGGTGTTTGTACGTATGTGTAATCAACAATAAACATATCTCAGTCAACAATAATGCCTTAATACTCCTGCTTAATACTAACTACATCATCACGAGAGAGAAAACTTAAATGAAACACTTCTATCTATGATGAAATATTCCACACAGCGCACTGGTGTAAATGATATCATTTTATCAGTATGTGAGAGGCCTAGCTGCTCTAAAGAATAAGCAAATATATACTCTATTCTTACAGCTCTATACTAAATGTAATAGTCATAGGCTACTCACGGAGCTAGATGGTACGCTAATCTTTCTCTCACAATAATCACTGATGTAAAATTAACCACACTTACGGCTCACAAGAATGCAATCTGACTAGTACTTAACACTACACAAATAATAATAATGGTAATAAG
>JAMPIV010009031.1:462500-465230 GCA_024509875.1 Oreohelix idahoensis
ATATATATATATATATATGGCTTGTGGCCTTTATATATGGTGTATACAAATTTATAGTTGATTTAATCCTTTTGAGTGTACTGCACCTTAAATACACTGAAACAGAGCTACTAAATTAAGGTTTCACTGAATTAAATCAGTTGGGGGCTTGAACGAGCTAAATCATACAATATATCTCTTCACAAAAGTTGTCGGGCAGATAATAAGTTAACTGTGCTAAGACACATTCAGCATTGTTCTTGATTTATGAATATCTTGTGATTACTCCCTCAAGGTAGAAGCATGATCATCCTTCTATTTGCATCTCTGCCAAGAGTAATCGTGTGCGAAGGTAGATACCTTTGAAGACCCACATTAGATACTCTAGGTTTTGGCCATTGCTGGACCATCACTGCAGAGCATAGTGTAGTCAACCCGTGACAGTATGTTCCATTCAGCGGCTCACTGTTTCTTATGTATTAATCGGTATTCTACTTGTAATATGATTTTGGTGAGGGCATTAAAGGAATTAGAGGCATTTCTTGAGACTAAAGATCCATGCTTTCCAGAATTTTGAGAAACACTGCTCTTAACTGTCATGGAAGCTTGATTTTTTTTTTTTTTTTTTTTTTGGTAAAAATTAGTCCCTTCGGGCGTTCCTTCAACAACATTTTAAAAGCCGAGACATCGCGTGTCCACGTGAGTTTACTGTTAAATTAAATTTATGGTAATGATTGACCAGCTAAAACATTTACCGGTGTACTGGGTGGACAATTTACGTAATTTTATGATCATTTCGTTCGTTGTGAATGCCCAAGCAACGGATTATAAATTGTTGCACCCCTTCGTGGATGCTTCCAACGGGACAACCATCTTTGCATTGCACTGCTGACGTCATGAGACACACTTAATTGTAACCTCAAGGACTTTCTGTGCCGGTAATTGCGCTCAAGTTTTTGTTGTCATGTGTCTATGATTGTGTGTGTGCTTTATGTACTCGGGCGTTGGCGTAGCTAGCGAGTCCTTTTTAGGGCTTTGTACTAGCAGATAGATAAAGTTGGTCCTATTCAGGACTTAGTATCTATCAACGCTGATCGGGTTAGCAGTCAACAGAGTTGACTTTTTTTTTGAATGGTAAATGCTCTCTGATATAACCACATAGGTTAAAAGGAACGCTCCTCGCCAGAAGGAGGCAAAAACCGAACCAAAAAAAATGTACGTGTTTGCGTGTGTGCTTTGTGTGCGTGTTTGCGTGTGTGCTTTGTGTGCGTGTTTGCGTTTGTGCTTTGTGTATTTGTTTGTGTGCTTGTGGGTCGGTGGGGTGTGGTGCGCTTGTGTATTTGTTTGTGGGCGTGTGTGCTTTATGGGTATTTGGTTTGGTGTGTGCTTTGTGTATTTTTTGTGTGTGTGATTTGTGTTTTTGGTTTGCGTGTGTGTTTTGTGTACTTGATTGGTGTGTGCTTTTGTGTATTTGTTTGTTGGTGTTGTGTTTTTGTGTTTTTGTTTGGGGTTTGGCTTTTTTTTATTTGGGGGCGTGTGGGTTTGTGTATTGGTTTGGGTGTGTGGTGTATTTGGTTTGCATTGGCTTCGTGTTGGGGGGGGTTTTGGTGGGTGGTTGTATATTTTTTTGGGTGTGTTGTGGGGTTATTGGGTAAAAATTTGGTAAGTTGCTTTGTGGGTTGTGCTTTGTGTTGGTTTGTTTTGTGTTTTGGGCTTTGTGTATGTGTTTTGGTTGTGTGCTTTGTGTATATGTTTGTTGTGTGCTATGTGTCAACGTGTTCTTGTATGTGTTCCGGTTGTCCCTTTGTGTATTTGGGGTGTGTTTTTATGTTGTTTGTGGGGGCTTTGTGTGGTGGTGTGTGTGTGTTTGTGGTGTTGATTCGTGTGTTGTGGTGTGCTTTGTGTTTATGTGTGTGTGTTTTTTTGTGTGTGTGTGTGTGATTTCTGGTGGTAGTGGGATGATATTAATATTTTATAGGGTGTGTGGTGTGACTGAGATCGCTGTGAATTATCTGTATCTAATAAGTGTGGTGTATTACAGAAGCTAGATTGTTGTTTGTCATTCATGACTTCCAATGTGTTTGATTATCGTGGGAATAGTTACTTGGGGGAAAAGTTCTACCGTTTCCTGTCATTTGAAAACAATTTATTGTCCCTCTGTGTTTAATATAATTCAATTTTCAGAGGGGGGGGCACATAATTGTTGGAGTCTGCTCTGGCTCTCAGAAGCTTATCTTTCGTGTTGGAGGCAGGAAAGGAATCCTCTGATCGATGCTTCACTGTGTTATGGAGGTAACCTCACTGGTCGCTATTGGGACAAGGAGAATGTGGACAGCCCTTGGTTCAGCAAAACTCAGACAGGTGCCTGGCTTCAATAACTTAGGACCACGGTTGAACAAGACGGTTGTACTTCTACTTCCAGACCTAATTACTAATCTATTCACACTGAACACGCAATACATAAAAAACTGAGTTCAGAGCGGGTAGGGAACTGCTTGACCCCCATCTGACACAATATACGACCAGTATAGTTAATGTTCCTAAGCCTTCACACGGCTAGGCATTTGGTAGGATCGGAACCTCCCCCCTGCTACAGTGCACTAGTAATGTATATAAATCCGTGTCCCCCCCCCTCAAATATGAATGCAGGATCCATTTTTCCCCTAATAACTTAATGGTCCACAACTGTTAGTCAATTTCAATAAATACATCCCCCAACATCACACTCCAACACACCCAAACCAACCCCCA
>JAMPIV010009032.1:0-96566 GCA_024509875.1 Oreohelix idahoensis
CCAGCAAGAGAGAGGTTGGTAGAAATAGAAGATGGCTGTATACGCTCCACCTAGTCACCAAGTCTTGACATATGGTTGTGAGTCATGGGCAATGACTACCAACCCATAAAAGCAGAATCCAAACCTCAGAAATGAGGTATCTGAGGAAGGTGGTTGAAGTAACCAATGAACGGGGGACATGGGTACGCAACCAGACGATAAGTCATGGCCTTAATCACTACACCCTGCAGACCCAAGTAGACCAGTCCCAACTAAGATGGTTTGGCCATGTCTGCAGGAATGGGCGAAAGATCGGATACCACGACAAGCATGGGAAACAAAGAGCCAAGGATCCAGACCCCGAGGACGACCCAGAGTCCGCTGGGAGGACAACATTAGACAATCTTTGAAGGATCGAGGACTAGAATGGAACCATGCCAGGAGGAAGACAGCCGATAGGATAGTCTGGCGCTCTCTCTTCCAAACCTCTACACCTCACGGTAGAAGGGGAACGACTAAGTAAGTAAGTAAGACATTGCTTCAATGTCTGAATAACAAATCATTATTTCACTAAGACTGTCAACTTTAATCAAAAGATTCAATATCTGAATAACAGAAATCATTATTTCACTGAAACTGTCAACATTAATCGAGAGAACTTCCCAGAAGAGTTGAAAACTACACAGCAAATGCATATGGAAATGAAATGGTTTATGGAGCAAGAAAAAAGATTTTTATGCATAATGTTTAGGGGCAAAAAACAATGCATTCTTGTATCAAGCTGCGCAACGGTGGAAAGCAAAGACATCACCAATCGCTCTGGCAAAACAAAACATAAACCACTGATGATTGATGATTACAATTAATGCATGAATGGATGTGACAGAATGAACAAAAGCATTGTAAAATATGGCACATTCAACAGAAGAACAAGAAAGTGGGGGAAAAAATTGTCTTCTGGATTTTTGAAATAGCTTAGCTCAAAGCATATAAATTATCCACACTGTAAAGAACAAATGCCAAAAAAAAAAAAAAAGCCTTCTTCAATTTAACCCTTTGAACCCGAGGTCCCGAAATTTCGGTCCGTGCGTAAAAAATCCTCTCCCCGAGAGACCGTAATCTCGGTCTGACACACCTAGCTTAGCAAAATGGGGTGGGAATGGAAATGTGTAAAAAATAATGACGTCAGGAAGTACACATATCTCGTGGAATGTTAGACCAAGATGGCGGCGCCCACGACGTGATAATATTTTGCAATTTTTAAACTGTTTTCACAATGAAAAGGCATGTTGAAAATCCAGGAAATAGCCATTCTAAAAGGCTAACAACGGAACAAGCTGTTGAACTTGTGCTCAATGATTCGGAGGATGATGAATTAGATTTAGATGGTGATTATTGTGAAAGTGACATCGAAAATGAATCGAGTGACGGAACTTGTGAATCAGATTATGATCAAACTAGTTCTAAACCTATTCCTGGCCCCTCAGGGGATCGGGGGGCTATGGTGCAGGGGCGTGGAAAGGGGCGTATCCCACACAATGTATCAAGTAAATTTGATACAGGTTGGTCTACCGCAAATATCTATTTAGACCTATGTTTACCGTAGACAAAACATTTGTGGAACAGATAGGCCCTAAGAATATTCCAAATTCCATTTCTCCTGAGAGTAAAGCCATTGAATTTTTGGAACTTTCCTCGACAGTAATTTCTGGCACAATTTGTGTGAGCAGACAAACAGACGTGCTGAGCAAGTAAAAAGCAAAAAGCCAACCAGCTACTATGCTAAAAATTATAAAGATGTAACAGTGCCAGAGGTAAAAGCATTCTGTGGACTGCGTCTTCAAATGGAGCACAGTGTGAATAAACCACGTTACGAAGATTACTGGTCCAGCTCGTCTTCGAACTTCATTTCGCAAACTCCTGGATTTCGCACTGTAATGGAACGTGATCGCTTTCTTGCTATATGGACATTTCTTCATCTTGTAGATGAAGAGGACCCTGCTCTGGATAAAGCAGATAAACTGTACAATGTAAGGCCCCATGCTGAATTTGTTGATTCCAAGATTTCGATATTATTATTCACCCTCACAACACTTGAGTTTAGACGAGGGCATGATCCCCACTAAAAGCAGACTTGCCTTCAAACAATACATAAAATCAAATCCCATAAATGGGGGAATAAAGGCTTACATTGGAGGTGAAGCGAGCTCGGGCGATATTCTAAATTTTTGAATTGACACTGGAAAAACATAGGATGTGATTCCTGAACTCGGTGTTGCTTGGTAGTGTCGTCATCAGGATTTTGACTTCAGGTGATTTTGGCAAAACAAAAACCATATTCTTGTCATGGACAGATTTTATAACAGTGTAACTCTCTTTGACAAGTTATTACAGTGTGATTATGGAACACTTGCAGTAGGGACAGCAATGAAAAAGAGGAAATATTATCCAAAAAAAATGTCAGGAAAGAAGAAAATGTGCAGGGGGGCAATCAGAATTTGTCTGTTTCAATAACATTGTTTTGCCTTGTATGGATGGGCAAAAGACTCATCAATTTTATATCTATTTATCATAAGCCAACAGAAATGGGAACTGCTAGAAGGAGGAACAAGGTTGGAACAACTGTGGATGTACAAACTTAACAACTTTGTATTGACTATAATACTTTCATGGGTTACTGCGATGTCAACGACCAAGTTTTGTCGTCTCAATAAAACGCCGGCATTATCGCTGGCTCGACGGCTCATAGTGAATTTTTTCATGTGGGCATGCAATAATACCTATATACTAATGAATAAAATACAATCCCCACAATGTAAACTGGAAGACGCTACAGAACATTTTGGTATGTTCATGAATGAATCTGTTTATCACTCATTGGCGATTACAGACAGCGGCAATGAAGAGCTTCACAACCGTGTTGATGCACATCAGAGGCTGCAAAAAATGTGGGCTTGCATCATCATCAAGTGTCTCCACAAGCTACTGGCAATAACATTTGTGTTGTGTGTGCATACAAATTCAACAAACATGTTAGTGACTTCCCAGACATGGACTACAAAGACAGACCATTCAAAAAAGTGAAGACTAAATTCTGGTGTAAATATTGTGAGAGCTATCTGTGCCTAAAGGAAGGGTCTACATGCTGGGAGGACTGGCACACCAAGCAGGAATATTGGAGATGATCAGGTTAGTCAATTTTAAGATACAATAGTTAAAACTGACTATATTGTTGGGTCACAATAACTAGTTTTGCTTATGTGTCTGTTTTGTGCATTTTTTGCTCAGGAGCCCAGGGGAATGGGATTTTACAGGCTGGGTGGCCAGGGTTCAAAGGGTTAAATGGTAACTTATCAATTAGCTCTCTCTTGTTGCTGCTGTGGATTTCCAGCAAATTCCTCCCAAGACTGGACATGGCAATCAAGTGAACAGTCCAATTAATAGACTAGGAGGAACAAACATATTGTAAAAAAAAAAAATCACAATTTCAATGCAACTGCATCATTTGCATCACCCCTCAAGTAAGGATAAGGACAACCTTTTATTGTGAAGGATGCACAAATAATCCCTACCTACATCCAAATAACTGTTTTGCTATGTATCCTGAAACAAAATAGTTTTTGGTACATGTAAATATCAGTTGTGTATAAAGTTGTGTAAATAATGTATTTTCACCATAATTTTTCAATACGTGGCATGAACATTTCAAAAGGACGCAACATTTATTTATTATCAAAAACAAATGAAACTTGTCTGTGTTCTGTATAATTGGATACAACACAAAAGGAAATTAATTGTAGGAGTTCCAGACCAGTGCAAAGCTTTAGGCCTATATATGAAGGTAAGATTACACTTTTTTTCCAAATTAAAAAAAAAAAAGAAGAAAATTGTTTACATTATTTATAGCCTACTATATGTGTATTGTTTTATATTTAGAAATAATAATGGTTTTTATATAATAGCCCTTTCAATACTGCAACTTTTGATGTATAACACATTGCTATAGCATATAAAATAATTAAAATATGATACCATTTTTTAGGACACCCCAACCTCAGAATATAATCCTGGAAACTAGCAAGTAAAAACGTGGTTTTAGTACATGTATACTAAGAGTTAACGGCTTTATTAATGTGAGTTACTTAGGCCTAAATGTTCACCAGGTCGATAGAAATTTGGGCTAAATCGGACACACGGCCCAGTGTTCTTCATTTCAATTGAAAGTAGAACGCATGAAAATATGAGGACAGTAGGCTATAAAAGACTAGTGGGAAAAAAAGAGGCCAAAAATCACCGAGTAAAGTTACTGGACACTAACATGGCAAGATGTAAATAATATAACTGATGGCTAGGCGGGGTTGTCGCACGGAAGGTCCAGGGTTCAAATCCTGGGTAAGCCACTCATGTCTGTTGTTTTTCTGTTGTCTAAAGTTCTACTTCTTTATTTCCTACGAGTGCCTGATAACATAGGCCTACCTTTATGTTTGTATCATATTAATTTACTGTTTACAGGCCTCGGGTTTCCCTTCCTTATGTGTTTTAACTGATAAACAACGCTGGGGATAGGAACTTGTAAAGAGACAAGATCACTTACACCAGCGAGCACGGTATATGAAGATAAAGACGTGTATGTTCTTAAATACGATTATAAATAATGGCTGTGTTTCGTTACTTACGTATGGGATCTTTCGCAGTTTCAGCGCAACGGAAATGTAACGCCAAAAGTCACGAGGTATTGTGGTAATTTGTTTTTCTGGATTGGCATTAGATCTTAGTTTTTCTTTTTTTTTGGTTCATGGCTTCTATTATTCGTAGGTCTTTGGAATCGACATTAAGAATGCAGTATCACAATTTGCAGATGACTGTGCCATTTGGCGATTTAAAAAAAAACTTGGACCATGTTTACCAAAAACTTCAAAAACAAATAGACAAAGTTTCAGAGTGGATGAAAAGTTGGGGCTTCCACATTAATGTAAACAAAACAGTAATTATGATATTCAGCAAAGGAAATTTAAAATTAAAAAAAACAAACAAAATCAATATAACCATTAAAGGACATAAAATTTGTACCTCCTCAACAACAAGATTTATGGGCATAACATTAGATAAACACCTAAACTGGAATAAACATATAGACAATTTAGTAGAAAGCTATAGAGGACCCCTAAATATACTAAGGACAGTAAAAGGTAATGGATGGGGAAGGGGGGGGGGGGGGGGGGGGAAAAAAAAAATAATGCTTATGTTCTACAAGCCTTTCATCAGGGGGAAACTGGATTATTGCAGCATAGTCTATGACTCAGCTGCAGCTTCTAACAAAGCAAAACTAGACATAATTCAAACTGCAGCCACGAGAACCATTACATGTGCATTTATATCGACACCAGTAGAAGCACTGGGAGTAGCTCTTGGCATACCGCCCCTTGTTCTAAGACGGAACGAACTAAGATTAAATTATTGGAGTAAAGTAGCACAAGAAGTGACCCACCCAGCACATAAAGCATTTGTCAAAATCCAACCAAGTGTATGGGACGTCCCCTTAAATAAAGATAGATATCCAACAGCGTGGAGAACCATAGAAGATCTAATGCAGTTCAAAGAACTGTCAAACACAATTTAAAATATTAATAAATATAGAAGCAAAATACCACCGTGGGAACAAAAAACACCAATCATAGACTACTCATTTACTGAAAAGATCAAACAAAACATTGAAGATAAGGAAGCCAAAATGATAAGTTCATAGATCAACTAACAAAACAAAGTTGGGCCGTCTACACTGATGGATCCAAGAGTGATAGTGAGCAACTAGGTGCAGAATTAGTAATACCACAGTGGGGAATTAAAAAGAGCTACAGGGGCTTCGATTTTTACCGCAGAGATGGTAGCAATTCTAAAAAGTTTAGAAATAATTGAAGATAACCCACCATAAGCTGTTACGATATTTACAGACTCACTATCATCACTACAAGCACTAGAGCACACAGGTAAATGTAGCCGGCCAGACATAAAGGAAGAAATCATTAAAAACAATAAAACCAGAAAAATTAGCAAACCCATTAACTACTCATAGGACAAGGAAAGGCAATGAGATATAAAAATAACAATATAAAAAAAAACACTAATACAAATTAAAACCAAGTGCAAAGGACAATAGTTATCTATATATAATCAATCAATCAATACCCTTTAGCTCCCCGAGGAGCATAGGCATTCAACAAACACATGCCAAGTCCTCTTGTCCGGTGCCATCCGCTCAAGTTCTTTCCATGTTTTCCTCATCATTTTCACCTCTGTATCTAGTTCTCTTCTGCATGTGTTTTTGGTCTACCTCTGCCTCTCTTTCCCTGTGGATTCCAGAACAAGGACTGCCTTGTAATGCTATCAACAGATATCCTCAATAAGTATCCTATCCATCGCCAGCGTTTTCTTTTTAACTCTTGTTCCACTGGCACTTGTCTGATTCTTGACATCAATTCCACATTTGTGACTTTGTCATACCATTTCGGTCCTTCTATTCTATGCAACACCCGTGTGTTACCGGGGCCCGAAAGGGGAGCAAAGAATAGTAACACTGTCCCCTGCCAAGCATGTCGTAGAAGGCGACTAAGGAGGGTTGGGCATGGGGCCGGTTACCCCATCCTGTAAAAAAAAAAATTTAAACCACAAAAAACTTCAACAAATATGGACAAGTCAAATAAAGAAAATAAAACACAGCCATCCAAGACAGGGGAAGGTCCTCTCGCGGGGAGGCGTATGATGCAACACAGAGAAAGCCGAAAGGAGTCTGTGTTGCTGACTAACCTTCTTTCTTCTAGGAGAACTTCCAGATTTGGCACCTGGAATGTTCGGACATTGAACGAACAAGGGAAAGTGGCACAAGTAGCAGCAGAAATGAGGGAATACAAAATCGAGGTTCTGGGAATGTGTGAAACAAAGTGGAAGGGGGTAGACAGGAAGAAACTCATCACAGGTGAATTGGTGCTGTCCTCAGGACACGAAGACGAAAGTTCACACCACAGTGAAGGGGTAGCTCTTATGTTATCTAAAGAAGCACAGAAAGCACTCATTGAATGGGAAGCTGTGGGACCCAGAATAATAACAGCTATTTTCAAAACAGCTAAAAAGAAAATTCATGTCAATGTCATCCAATGTTATGCACCAACTAATGACAAAGAAGAGTCTGTGAAAGAAGCATTTTATACTAAACTACAGGAAATTATGGATAAAGTAAAAAGAAGAGACATCACAATTTTGATGGGTGACATGAATGCAAAGATAGGTACAGTCAATACCGGATTTGAAGAAGTCAAGGGAAAACATGGGCTAGGAGTAATGAATGAAAATGGAGAACTATTCGCAAACTTCTGTGCTTCAAATCAACTGGCTATAGGAGGAAGCATGTTTCCACATAAGAGAATACACAAGGCAACATGGATATTACCAGACCATAGAACAGAAAATCAGATCGATCATATATGCATAAAGAAGAAGTTTAGATCATCATTGCAGGATGTAAAGGTATATAGAGGAGCAGATGTGGCATCAGATCACCATCTTCTGATAGCCAAAGTAAAAATGAAACTCAAGAGATATGCAACAATGCAAAATTATAGACAACAGTTTAATGTAGGACAGCTAAGAAATCAAGAAACAAGAGACAAATTTGCGGTTACAGTATCCAACAAATTCCAAGTGCTCCAACAGTTGGAAGACGTAGAGAATACAGAAGACTATTGGCAGCAGGTCAAAACGGTATGGAAGGAGACATGTGAAGAAATACTGGGGAAAAGGGAAAGACAACAAAAAGCATGGATAACAACAGAAACCATCAATAAGATAAAAGATAGAAAAAACAAGAAAGCAGATTTAAACACAAGCAAAACCAGAAGTTCCAAAGCCAAGGCTCAAGAAGTGTACACAGAAGCAAACAAAGAAGTAAAAAGAAGTATCAAAAGAGACAAGAGGAAGTATATTGAGGAGTTGGCAAGAGAGGCAGAAGATGCTGCAGCCAAAGGAAATATGAGAGAACTGTATAGCAGCACAAAGAAGCTAAAAGGGAAATACAAGCAAACAAGTTGCCTCATAAAAGATAAGAATGGGAAACTGCTCAGCAATATACAAGAGCAAATGAAGAGGTGGACAGAATATTTTGGGGACCTTCTCAATAGACCAGCTCCACAAAACCCGCCGGACATCCAGCCAGCAGAAGAAGAGCTACAAATTAACGGTGAAAGACCAACGAAGGAAGAAATAAAGAAAGCCATAAAGCTTCTAAGAGAGGGAAAAGCGTCTGGACCTGATGGCATTCCAGCAGAGGCCATCAAAGCAGATATCGACACGGGTACAGAGATGTTATATAAATTACTTGGTAAAGTCTGGGAAAAAGAAGAGATACCAGCAGAATGGAAGGAAGGATATCTGGTTAAGTTGCCTAAGAAGGGAAATCTACAAGAGTGCACAAATTATAGAGGAATAATGTTACTATCACTGCCAGGAAAGGTATTGAACAGGATTATCCTTGAGAGATTAAAGGAGTCCATAGACAAGAAATTGAGAGATGAACAAGCAGGTTTTCGACAAAACAGATCATGTACAGACCAGATAGCCACTTTGAGAATAATAGTTGAACAAAGTCTGGAATGGAATTCACCACTATACATCGGATTTGTGGACTACGAAAAAGCATTTGACAGGGTGGACAGAGAATCACTTTGGAAATTGATGAGGCATTATGGAGTTCCCCTGAAGATCATTAATTTAATAAAGAAAACCTATGAAGACATGACGTGCAGAGTTCTTCATGAAGGACAGCTTACAGAACCATTTGGGATAAGAACAGGAGTGCGACACTGATGCCTCTTGTCTCCATTTCTTTTCTTGCTGGCAATAGATTGGGTTATGAGATCATCGACAACACACAACAGAAATGGAATCCAGTGGACTCTGACTAAGCAGTTGGATGATCTGGATTTTGCTGATGATTTGGCTCTCCTGTCCCATAACCGTAATCAGATGCAGGACAAATTGAAAACACTCGATGAGAGGTCACAGCAATTGGGTCTGAAAATACACAGGGAAAAGACAAAAATAATGAGAATAAATGCAGGTAATGAAAACAGGGTTGAACTTGAAGAAACGCCAATACAAGATGTAGAATCATACACATATCTTGGCAGTAATATAGATAAAGTTGGAGGGACAGACAGCGATATCAAAATAAGAATACAAAAAGCAAGAGGAGCTTTCATTGCATTGGGAAATATATGGAGATCAAGAGAAATAGGATCCAACACGAAAATAAGAATCTTCAACTCAAATGTGAAGTCAGTCCTATTGTATGGCTCGGAGACATGGAGAACAACAAAGACAACAACCAAAAAGCTACAGACTTTCATAAATGGGTGCTTGCGTAGAATAGAGGGATTAAAATGGTTTGACAAGGTTACCAATGTGGAACTGATGACAAGAACTGGACAAGTGCCAGTGGAACAAGAGATGAGAAGAAGACGATGGCGATGGATAGGACACACACTGAGGAAACCTGTTGATAGCATTACAAGTCAGTCCTTGTTCTGGAACCCTCAGGGCAAGAGAGGCAGATTTTAGTGGTGTATCTTCAAGTTCAACCTTGTTATCATTCCTTGCATTTATTCTCATAATCTTTGTCTTTTCCCTGTGTATTTTGAGGCCCACTTGTTGTGACCTCTCATCGAGAATTTTCATTTTCTCTTGCATCTGATTATGGTTATGGGACAGGAGAGCCAAGTCATCTGCAAAATCCAGATCATCAAGCTGTTTAGTCAGATTCCACTGGATTCTATTTATGTTGTGTGATGTCGATGTTTTCATAACTCAATCTATTGCTAGTAAGAAAAGAAATGGAGACAAGAGGCATCACTCTAATCCTAAACGGTTCTATAAATTGTCCTTCATGAAGAACTCTGCATGTCATGTCTTCATATGTCTTCTTTATTAAGTTAATGATCTTCATTGGAACTCTATAATGCCTCATCAATCTCCAAAGCAATTCTCTGTCTACACTGTCAAATGCCTTTTCATAGTCCACGAATCCGATATATAGCGGTGTTGAGAAGGTGGTTTATGGGTTGTGTTCTCTTCTTTTCTTATATATATAAAATGTCACCGCTGTTGCATACACCTCCTCTGTTTAAATGTGTGACCGTTGAAGATTTTCATTGACTGAAGGAAGGGGAATCCATTGGCCAGTGCATCAATTCATTCATCTTATTTCTGCATCATGCTTGATGGTGTATTACGCGAAGATGGGTGTATAACCTTGTGACTATCACAACTGTTGGAACTAGTCAACCTCAATGGATGTGATAAGTCCCTTTTGAGTCCAAACGATTTTATTACACATTGTCAAACATCATACGTTGATCATGAATACATCACATATATAATTATAATCTTATATTGAATTAGCTATCTTGCATATCAGTCCTTGTCCCGTAAATCTGAATTACTGTAAGCAGAACGACATAACTATATGCACGCGTAGTTGGTGATCCCAACGACCGGCAGTGAGATTATGCGTCTGGCACTAATATAACTAAAATGGACTGTTAATTCATCTCGACTAGGTTTAGTCAATTACTAACCGGTAACATTCATCTTTCTTCATCATAACAGTAAACTGACCCATGTCCATAATAAAATACAATATAATTTGTGTGGCACTCTATGCCCGACACGATGAGAATCTAAGGACACTTCTTATCCGTTCGACGGTCAGTCAGAAAAGGGTCCCGTCTCTTGGTCACGGTGCGTGACTACCAACGCTGAAACGTCACAGCGTTCAATAGGCTAATAATATTTTTACATTACATTAAACGTTGTAACCCCTAAAATCGCATGCTGCTAACCTCTAGCAGACGATGCCAATTAAACTACCGTAACAATTCCCTGTCCACCGGGGGAAAAAAAATTTATTCGATATATTTTTTTTTCAAAAACCTATATGAATGAATAATATCAAAAATTTAACAAAAATGCGACATATGGCCTACGATGTTCTGTCTAGAACAGTGTCGTGGTCATGTCGACTAACTAACAGTCATCTAATATATTAATGATCATATTATACATAAATGTTATACATAAATTTTATATGAACTAAATGAGAATGTCTAATGTTGATATCTAATTAATTAATTAACTTAAAATATGTCGCAATGAAATGTCACGTCAGACTAATCTAAAGAGTTAAAATTAAACTAATTAATTATACTGAGTGTGTAATAAGAATAAAGTTGTTGAAAATCTAATGCAAGAAAAATGAAAGAAGATGTTAAAGAGAGAAATAAATAAATGAGAAATAAAGTAGAGAAAGAAAATAATGTATAAATTTAACTTAGTTATGTGTGTTGGACATTAATTAAGTTTAGTGTTAAGTTGTGAATACCTATCTAAATTAACCAATTAAATAATAATGTAGTATGTAATGTGTAAACATAATTATTAAATATATAATATAATAGTTACATCCAATAATATTATCTAAGAATCATGTGAGTTTTTATTTTTTTCTTTCTTTCATTTTTTTACATATTTCATTTCATTTTTTTCATCTTTATCTCACTTTCAATTTTAATTTCCATTATTTCAATGACTTAATTAAAATTAATTAACGTTGGATATGATGATCCATCCGTAGGCTTGATCCTTGTGAATTCCGATTAGAAAAAATGTTTGAGTGTTCCAATTCATAAGTATCTACGTTCTTGACAATAGTTCATGTCACATACTGAATTAGTTCGATCAAGTTTCAATTATTTTCACTTGATTCAAGAAATTGTTTGAAATAGTTTTATCCTGAATGGACATCAAGCAAAGTCCTGGCGCAAATCCGAATATAGTGTCACTTGATTTCGTTCATTTCGTATATAACATGTCTTTAGTGAGCAGATACGTGTATTGTAGGCAATGGTTCCTTTCTATGTCGAAAAGCAACGATAGTGCTATTTTTTTCTGGATAAGTTTATGCGACGTTAATATTGTTCATGGCTCGACATCAGAAGGGTTTCTGGAGAGAGTATCTGCCAAGACGTTCTCTGATCCTGTAATGTACTCGATGGAGAAGTCAAACGGCTGAAGCAGAATAGCGAATCTTGTGAGCTTTAGACTTTTATGATTCGCCCGTCGTAGTGATGGCCTTCTGATCTGTCTGGACCACGAATGGGGATCCGAGCAGAAATTTCTCCAATTTCGTTATCGCCCATACAACTGCCAACAATTCGCGGTCGACAGTGGAGTATTTCACCTCTGGTGGTTTCAGTTTCCGTGAGACATACAAGGATGGATGGAGGATGTCGTCATCATATTGGAGCAAACATGCGCCAATTCCGTAGTTACTCGCATCTGTGCGGAGAATAAACTTTTTGGAAGCATCAGGTAGTCTCAAAATAGGTGGGTTTGAAAAGATATCAATAATTTGCCTGACTACTCTATCACAGTCAACAGTCCATGTCACCTTCACTGGCATGTCCTTTTTTAATAAAGATGATAAAACAGCCGTGATGGATGACAAGTTTGGTACAAATCTGCTGTAATATTGGACTAGTCCTAACAAGCTTCTAACCTGTTTCTTCGTTTGAGGAACGGAAACGTTTAAAATTTTAGAGACCGTACTAGGTAGTGTTTGGATATATCCTGCTCCAATGATGTGTCCCAAAAAAGTTATTTCATGAAACGCTACTAGTAATTTTGTGGGTTTAGCAGTTAAATTATTCATTCTTAATGTATCCAAAACGTATTTAAGACCCGAAAAATGTTCCTCAAATGATGAACTAAATAAGCATATGTCGTCTATGTATGTAATGATGTCTGGTCTACCTGAAAAAAATGTGTCGCATCATGCGAACAAAGGTAGCTGGAGCGTTAATAAGCCCAAAAGCCATAACATTCCACTGGTATAGACCTTGCGGAGTAGAAAACGCTGTGTAGTATTTAGCTTTTTCGGTTAGTGGTATCTGCCAATAACCTTTAGTTAAGTCTATCTTAGTGAATATAGTTGCGGTAGATAGACGTGGCAGTAAGTCGTCGAGAAGTGGATGTGGTTCGCTATCAACTATAGTTTGTGCATTTAATTTTCTATAGTCGACGCATAGTCTAATGTTATTGTCCTTCTTTCGGACAATAACTAATGGAGAAGAAAATGGGGAATTACTAGTTTCAATAATTTCTAAAGATAACATCTGTTCAAGTTCCTTAGTAGTTTTAGTAAGAAAGTGTAGAGGAACAGAATATGGATGTACCCGAATTGGAGTATCATCGTTAAGAGTAATGTCATGACTAATGACTGATGTGCGACCTGGAACGTCGGTCAACACATCTGGATAAGATTGTAGAAGTTCAGCAATCTGTTGATACTGTTGCGGTGTAACCGACGAAGAAATTGTTACGTCCCGCCAAGATTCAGTAGGTTGTACTACAGGTACAGGTAATGCCAACTGTACCTCAGGAAAAGAAGATTCTTCTTCCTGGATAACAGACAAATTAGAATAGTGACATGTAGGTACGAAAGTGTCATCTATTTCATGAAAAATTGACTGTAAGTGTTCAGTAATAGAAAATATACAATATTTAATTCCCAAGAACATAAATGACCAATAAAGGAAAGAAATGATGACTGACTATGCTGAGTCATCAACGATATGAGACAAAATGTGTTACCATAACCTGTTATCTGCGTGAAGCAGCATTAGGTACTAATTGTAACCGTAGACAATGGTGGTTAAAGTAAGCACCATTATCCCGCTCGATGACCATTCGAGCATCTCTATTGTTACGAAATGTAACTATAGCTTCACCATACCTGTCATTGGTAGGTGACAACAACTGTACAAACATAACGTCTGCCGTGTCATTAAAGAAATTACTAAGTGCCTGCCATCTGGTACCTTGTGGCAGATTGCGCACTAACACGGTGCGAGAATATGCACCCTTCCCAATGTAAGTGGGATCAGTGTCACTAACATGATAAATAGTTCTTCTATTTAATCTTTTGGATCTGGTAGTCTTATGAGATGATGTCTCATAATGATTGACATATTTATTTGTCCTAATTTTATTAGATAAGTTCATAAGAACTCCACCATCATTACCCTTGTTTGGGACATCTTTTCTTTTCCCATTTTCAACAATTTTATCCAGATCACTGTTAATATGATCCTGTCGCCAACATCTATCTTCCGACTTGGCGGCACTCTTTAGAGAAAAGGCATATCTGCCTCGAAATGATTCTATAATCTTCCCTGGATGTGCTGGTAGTTTAGTATCTTTTTTTTCTGTATGAGAGTCTCATCCTTCTCCTCATCGATTTCCAAAATGGTACTTAGACTGAAATTGGAGAAAACTGAGCCACATGTATTTATTTTGTTGGCTCGTAATGTAGCTGTTGCAATGACAGCGT
The DNA here is from genome assembly GCA_024509875.1 of Oreohelix idahoensis. Taxonomy (NCBI): domain Eukaryota; kingdom Metazoa; phylum Mollusca; class Gastropoda; order Stylommatophora; family Oreohelicidae; genus Oreohelix; species Oreohelix idahoensis. The sequence goes on from JAMPIV010009032.1 coordinate 14,417, forward strand.
TAGCATTGCAATAAAATTGCACATTATTTAATTCCCATTCCTCAATTTCCTGTGGGGAACAATCCTTACTACCATGGATGCGTCCCAACATCAGATCTGCAATTGGATTCTGAAGCATGCATACCTTAACTTGTCCTGAAAAGAAAGGTGTATTAACATGGACAATAGCTGTGGGGTAAAACTCAATAGTTCCCCCAAAAGTCATGCACCGGACATATTCCCCTGTTGCACAGCTAGGATGTACCAGAGACTGCCACACTCCAATTGTTGTGGACCCCGAATCTCTCAATAGAGAAACCATTGAACCATTAACTATCCCTCTGTTGAAAATCAGAGAGCCTGTCCCATCATTGGATGCAAGACTGACTTCTGGGAGAATGTGTCCACTGTTCAGAACCGTCTCTTTTGCCTTCTGAAATATAAGATTACATTCTGGGCAACTATTTGCCACGTTATAATTCATTGCATAACATGTAGACGAAGACTGTATTCTATTATTAGTAGGTGAACTTTGAACCCCAGGGGTTGTAGCATTAGTAACGGCTGCCAATGTATTATGATTATAATTTGTCGATCTACGAGAATGAGAACGATGACGAGAATAATCAGTTGAATTATCCCGTTGTCCCCTATTGTAACTGTTATCTCGATGTCTCGAGCTATAATTATTGTTGTTGTTCCAATTGTTACCATTATTATAGTTATATGACCGATTATAACTTGAGTTACGTGGATTATTGTTGTATCTGGACTGAGGTGAATAATTTCTATTTTGTGGTCTTCCTCTATTAAAGTCATTGTTAAAACTATTACGTCCCTTATGAAAATTAATGTCATAGTTGCCTTTGACCCTACTTCTGTCTACACTGTGTGCTCTTGGTTTGTTATTAGTGTGATAAGCCATATTGGAGGCTACAGGAAGAGGTTCTCTTATCAACGAGCTAGAAATGTTCGCATTCGGATGTGCAGTGCAGTAATTTAATGAAATTTTTTCTAACTCATCAATAGTATCTGGTTTACGTTCTTGCAGATAGGCAAAGAACGGTGGGCTGACAGAAGATAACACTTTATCCCTTAATACTAAATCAACTAATTTGTCGTACGATTTGTTGACACCTGCCAGTTCAACCCATCTGTTAAAAGTATTGCGTATGTTAGCAATAAACCCTGTAAAGTCTTTATTATTATCTGGCAACAAACTTTTGAAACGTAATCTACATGCCTCTTCGTTCAAGTGGAACCGACGCAATAACAAAGTCTTAATGGCCTCATAGTCTGTGGCTAATGTCGGATCAATATTTTGTGCTGCACTTGCAGGTTCGCCATCCAGAAATTCCTTGAGTTTAAGTGCCCATGCAGTTTTGTCAAGGTTATTGACCTTGCATATATCCTCAAAGCGCGATAGCCATGATGATAAATCATCCACGTGTAACTTGAATGGCGGTAGCTTAAAGTAATAATTGCCCTTAAGATATTTATTTATCTAAGATGCTGAAATTATATCATGCACTTAATATTAGTATTCAATAATTATGGGTATTATCCCTAAATAATTAGGTTATTTAATCTTTAATAGTTACTAAGTTCACACTGTAGTACTGAGAAAGTGTACTAATTAACATTTAATATGTCTTAATATGTTATAAATTTATAATAATTAATCATTGTATATTATGACATAATCATGAGCCAAAAAGTGCATTGCCCATTTCTTGAACCACCACTGCAAATTGGTGCAAAGTCCCTAATTCCTCCTTAAATTCATAAAAATTTAATCATATTCATCTACACTCTTATTAATGAATAAATTATAGTATTAATATTATATTATAAATGGATGAGATAAAGACAAACAACACAATTTGTTAACCAAGGATTACAGAACCGTATTACAAAACGACAAAGACATTTTCACAATAAAAATGCATTTATAACTAAGTAGAATAAACCGGAAGTGAGAGATCAAAGAGTGAACTGAATAGAAAATTAACCTGCGTACACAAAAATTAGTGACGTATACATGGACTCATTAACGGTTATAAAAATATATAAAAAAGAAATAATAGTCAGATCAGAAAAACACGATAGATTACAAACATAACTACAAAAATGAATAAAAATTAGAACTAAATACAATAGAATACCCCAGTTATTACTAGACTAGACACCTAACATGTACGGTCAATTAATTGCAAATTCGAACGAACAAAATCACCGGAAAGTCGTCGATGGGTTCTTCGATAAAATGCAATTAACTAACGGCCTTAAGAACAATTAAAATCAGCTTGTGGCATCCAGAGAGCCATAGAATTGATTTCAATCCGCCGCCCATCCATTCCCACGAATTAGTAACAACACAAACGGTGAAAACAGAGATAATATATATATATGAAACATAGAATAGACATGCCCGTACAGACGAAATGGACTTAGTACTGTGTGTGGTTTATGACAGACAATTGTCACAATTAAACTTATCTTTAAAATGTTCCGTCGATGCCAAGTTCATCGACGGGTTAAAACAAATGTCTTAACATTGTCTGCTCCTTGTTGGTATCTAAAGATTGTCCATTTGTTGATCAACATCATCAAACTATGTTCACGTTGAAGGTTGTCGTTTGATCTGTTGGCATGTACACACAATGGTATGACGTCAGCTTTGTGTAACTATGCATCTGCATCATAGGTCACGTTTTAGCATATCACGTGATTGTTCATTGAGAGTAAACAATTCCTTCGAAGTTCAATGAAAAAAATTTTGTCTTTTTTTTTTTTTTTGTTCTTTCGTCCCCAAACATTGGCCAACCACTGTTGAGAAGGTGGTTTATGGGTTGTGTTCTCTTCTTTTCTTATATATATAAAATGTCACCGCTGTTGCATACACCTCCTCTGTTTAAATGTGTGACCGTTGAAGATTTTCATTGACTGAAGGAAGGGGAATCCATTGGCCAGTGCATCAATTCATTCATCTTATTTCTGCATCATGCTTGATGGTGTATTACGCGAAGATGGGTGTATAACCTTGTGACTATCACAACTGTTGGAACTAGTCAACCTCAATGGATGTGATAAGTCCCTTTTGAGTCCAAATGATTTTATTACACATTGTCAAACATCATACGTTGATCATGAATACATCACATATATAATTAGAATCTTATATTGAATTAGCTATCTTGCATATCAGTCCTTGTCCCGTAAATCTGAATTACTGTAGGCAGAACGACATAACTATATGCACGCGTGGTTGGTGATCCCAACGACCGGCAGTGAGATTATGCGTCTGGCACTAATATAACTAAAATGGACTGTTAATTCATCTCGACTAGGTTTATTCAATTACTAACCTGTAACATTCATCTTTCTTCATCATAACAGTGGACTGACCCATGTCCATAATAAAATACAATATAATTTGTGTGGCACTCTATGCCCGACACGATGAGAATCTTAGGACACGTCTTATCCGTTCGACGGTCATTCAGAAAAGGGTCCCGTCTCTTGGTCACGGTGCGTGACTACCAACGCTGAAACGTCACAGCGTTCAATATGCTAATAATATTTTTACATTACATTAAACGTTGTAACCCCTAAAATCGCATGCTGCTAACCTCTAGCAGACGATGCCAATTAAACTACCGTAACAAGCGGTGAATTCCATTCCAGACTTTGTTCAACTATTATTCTCAATGTGGCTATCTAGTCTGTGCAGGATCTGTTTTGTCGAAAACCTGCTTGTTCATCTCTCAGTTGCTTGTTTATGAACTCAAGGATCATTCTGTTTAATACTTTTCCTGGCACTGGTAGTAACATTATTCCTCAATAATTTGTGCACTCTTGTAAATTTCCATTCTTAGGCACCTTGACCAGATAATCTTCCTTCCATTCTGCTGGTATTTCCTCTCTCTCCCAGACTTTGCCAAGTAGTTTGTATAATATCTATGTAGAGGTATCAATATCTGTTTTAATGACCTCTGCTGGAATGCAGTCCAGAGCTGCTTTTCCATCTTTCAGAAGCTTTATGGCTTTCTTTATTTCTTCTCTACTTGGTCGTTCACGGCTGAGTTGTAGCTTCTCTTCTGCTAACTGGATGTCTGGAGGATTTTATCTCCACATTTATACTGTTGTCTATAGTGTCATCTTGTTACGGCGTTTAGATTGGCTTTATCACTGAGTGTCTATAGTGTTGACGGCGTAATTGGCATAATGAGTTTTGACAACATTGGGGATAACTACCGCAAATCATTTGTATGAGCGGAAGCTGGGGATGATTAGGCGCCAAGAAAGCATTCTTGGTCTAGCCTTTGATCTTCGAGGGAGGACGTACCTACGTTTTCGCTTGCCAGCATTGTGCTGAGAAGTGTGCTATGAGAGTTGTTCGCTTTAGTTTTTGCCTTATTGCGGATTACGTGGACCTTATTGTATAATTCTAGATTTGTGTATTATCTAGTGGCAGTGTCTACATACGCAGTTTATAAGTTGTTACTGAGTTAAAGGTATTTCGTTTGTCATAGATTTTTGAATAAACGCCATAGTGAGCGAAATCAGTACAGGGCTTTGTACAGTGCTGTCATTTCGTGTGTTTGAGGCTTATTCATAATTTATTCTAGGGCAAGTTTTACTCTGGCAGTAATACGTGTATTTTCATATGTATGTTAGCCGTGTATGGCGGTATTGTGTGCATTCATTCATAAAAGGAAAATACTTGTAAAGGTTCTGTTGATTCCTTATAAAAAGACATTTTTGTTTGTTTTGTGGCCTGCTACTAGTAGGGAGCGAGCCAGTAATTTTATTAATCCTGTTTTATGAATAAATCCACAAGATACTTGGGTCTTGACAATAGCTATATTCTGTTGCAAATTTCTTGAGTTTTAATTTTGTTTTAGCCAACAGAAGATGGTGGTCTGATACAACATCTGCTCCTCTACATACTTTCACATCATGCAATGATGACCTAAACTTCTTACTTATGCATATGTGATCAATCTGATTCTCAGTTCTGTGGTCTGGTGATATCCATGTTGCTTTATGTATTCTTTTATGTGGAAATATGCTTCCTCCTATAGCTAGTTGATTTGAAGCACAGAAGTTTGCGAATATTTTCCCATTCTCGTTCATCATACGTAATCCATGCTTTCCCATGATTTTTTAGAAGCCAGTGTTACTTACTTACTTACTTACTTAGTCGTTCCCCTTCTACCGTGAGGTGTAGAGGTTTGGAAGAGAGAGCGCCAGACTATCCTATCGGCTGTCTTCCTCCTGGCCTGGTTCCATTCTAGTCCTCGATCCTTCAAAGATTGTCTAATGTAGTCCTCCCATCGGACTCTGGGTCGTCTTCGGGGTCTGGATCCTTGGCTCTTTGTTTCCCATGCTTGTCGTGGTATCCGATTTTCTCCCATTCTGCAAACATGGCCAAACCATCTTAATTGGGACTGTTCTACTTGGGTCTGCAGGGGGTAGGATTTAAGGCCTTGACGTATCGTCTGGTTGCGTACCATGTCTCTTCTTGTTACTTCAACCACCTTCCTCAGATATCTCATTTCTGAGGTTTGGATCTGGCTTTTATGGGTTGTAGTCATTGCCCATGACTCGCATCCATATGTCAAGACTGGGACATAGGTGGAGCGGTATACAGCCATCTTCGTTTTCTTACCAACCTCTTCTTGCTGAGGAATCCTCGATTTATGGCCTGAAAAAGTCTCCCAGCTGCTGCTTTTCGAGTGGCCAACTCTTCTTTGATGCCTCCCTTTCGGTCTATAATAGCTCCGAGGTATTTAAAGTGGTCGACCTGCTCCAGGACCTGTTCTCCCAGCTTAATCTGATGTTTTCTTTCTTCTCGTGATATCACCATGGATTTTGTTTTAGAGCTGCTTATGACCATCCCTCTCTTCTCCAGCTCTTCCTTCCAGACTTGCAGGTTGGATTGGAGATGTGCCTCTGATTTAGCAATCAGGGCAACATCATCAGCAAATGCCAGCTCCGAAATATAGACCTGTCTCATCTTCCAGTACCCCACTGAATACTTTCTTGTTCTCTCCTTACATGCCTTGATGACATCGTCCATAAGGAGTATGAAGAGGTAAGGTGATAGGATATCACCTTGTCTTACACCAGTGGTGGTCCTGTGCTCTTCCGACTTATGGCCTGCTCACCCCACATAATTTCTGCAAGACTTGTAGAAGCTCTGTATAGCATGAATCAGAGGTGCTGGAATATTCTTCCTTGCCAACAATCCCAAAGTTTGCTCCAGGGGACCCTGTCAAACGCCTTTTCCAGATCTATGAAACAAAGATGCATCTCACTCTTATACTCAAGGGCCTTTTCACTCAGCTGTCTGAGTGTGAAGATTAGGTCTTGAGTACTTCGGTTTGCTCGGAATCCGCACTGGACCTCATCCAATTGTGGCTCAGCTAGGCGTCGGAGTCTCTGCTCTAGGATTCTAGAGTAGATTTTTACCAGGGACACTGAGAAGGGATATGCCTCTATGGTTTCCACACTGTCGATTGTCACCCTTTTTGAAAATTGGTGTTATGATGGCAATCTCCCAATCCTTTGGTATGGTCTTGTTGTACCACGCTGCCTGTAAAACCCTTAAGAGTAATAGGTCGCCTGATGCTCCCATGAACTTAACCATTTCTGGTGTTATACCATCATGCCCTGCTGCTTTGCCCATCTTGATTTTCTCCAGTGCTGCCTTCAATTCTTCCATCTTTATGTCATCTTCACCATCATTGGTTTTCTCTTCTGTGCTAGTGTTTATCATTTCTGATGCTTCACCATGCTCACCATCCAGGAGTTCTGAGAAATATTCTTTCCATCTTCCCATTACTTCCTTCGGGGCAGTAAGCACAAAGCCAGTGTTGTCTGTTCTTATTTTCGCATTTAGGTCCCCCAACAAAATTGTGATGTCCTTTCTTTTCTTATTGTCCAAGACATTTTGTAGTCTGGTGTAAAAGTCTTCTTTCACAGATTCTTCTTTATCGTTTGTTGGTACATAACACTGGATGATGTTTATATTTACTTTCTTTTTGGATGATTTAAACCTTGGTGTTAGAATTCGGGGTCCCATTGCTTCCCATTCTATAAGTGCCTTCTGTGCTTCCTTAGACAGCATTATATATATATATATATATATATATATATAATATATATATATATATATATTATATATATATTATATATATATATATATATATATATATATATATATATATATATATATATATATATACACAATACAAAACTGAAAATAAAATGACAAATACTTATATAGATTAAAACCAGCAACTGCAAAAGACAATAGTTATTTAAACTTTGTAAAAAAAAATTAGTAAATAAAATGACACTAAATACCTGTAATAGTCTTCTTCTTCTTCGTTCGTCCTGAAAAGGACGTTGGTTGTAATAGTCTAATTTGTACGTTTCCACTGTGTAGACTAAATATTCAGGTGGGAATAGCAATTTGATAGACTTCTTTCTTAAGGGCTATCCCTGACCCATCAGATGTTGTAATTGGTTATGCGAATGTCGTAGTTGAAATTCCAGCAAGGTAACATTGAATAACAAGGCAATGTCAACTCCAACAGTGTCCATGAAAGTATGTTTGAACTCATGGTTGAGTACAGTATCAACACAATTTATTTCGACAGTCACATCGACACAAGACAACAATATGTACAGGGCATACATATTGTTACATATATATATATATTAGTTATGTAGGGCATCAAGATAGTTGATCATCATAAGGTAAGATCTCTTCAAATGTTCATATTCAAATAGCAGCACAACTGGCTTTACAAAATGTGCTTATCAACGGCTGACCCCTCACAAGGGCAGTTAAAGCATAACATGATCAATGATATATAATCTATTGAAGAATATCCTTCTTCAAATGGCCTCATAGAAAATCTAAGTCCATAGCCATCAGTACAGCCTTGTTGAGGCTTCATAACAATCACTGCATATAAACTACTGCTTCTTTAACTTGATTCACCTCTAATTCCTCCGTAATCCAAACGGACGGTAAGATTATATCTTTATTACTTGAAATTGATAGGTGCACTCCGTTTCGGCACGTACTCAACAATATAAGGCTGGATCCGATCCGATAAACGTAACTATAATCCACTTTCAAGACATTCTAACAAAGGGGCAATGATCTCCCATTGAATGCTTGACTAGATTCATCCTTGAAAAACAATTAATTCATGTTTATATTTCCGAAAATAATTCAATTCACTTACTCGTATATACACGACAATAGCATCCATCAGGAAGGCCGTTTGACAAAGGAATACACAGTATACACCAACGAAACAGGGTTCTAATATCAGATCAATGTCTGACTCGAATCTTCCGCCTTCATCTCCCTTTGGAGGTTGCCACGTCCTCTACCTGTTTCACAACAAGTCGCAACCCAATACCACGCACCAAATATGTGCGCTTTAGTGCACGATAAATTAAATTACAAAAATATTATTACCATATTAGTTGATGCGTACTCTCTTAACAGAAGTAGGACCTGTGACTACTTTATTACTGTTAAGGACCCAAAAAGGACGCAACAGTTACCTTACAACCCCCGCGAAAAAAAAATTTATATATTTATTTTTTTTTTTACTTTAATAAACGCGGAGAGGTAAATCAAATTATCATCTACAATTAACAGTAATATAAATATACTAGACTAAATATTAATTACTAGTGATAGAATGAATATGAAATTGAACTCAACTCAAATAAACAAAATTCAATTAAGAAAACGTTCAACCACTATCAACCAACTTGGGATATAAATGTGGCAACAATAAAAGAGAAAATAAAGTATTACAGATGATGGAAGTAAACAGAATGTGAAAACAAACCACAACAAAAATGAAATGAAATATGAATGCATCAAATCGATGACTTTATAAAGTAACATAATTCAAATGAACAACGCGAAGTGAGCAACTCTCCTAAGTTTGTCTAGAACTAATTAGTGGTACTAATTAAATACGAGTGCTAATATACCAAATATTACGAGTGAAAATCAATAGCGTTATGGACTTGCCATAATATCATTGCTATGAAATATATTAAATATTAAAAATAACTAGGTTAAGTTTAATTGCTATTAATTAAAGCAGAAGTTATTAATCCATATAGAATCCACTGTCGACGAAAATAACATACTCGTAATGTCACCTTAGAAGACTGTTAATAAATACGCAATGTTATTCGAAATACAAAGTTATAACTTTTAAATGTTAAATTTACATCATTGGTATTGAAAAGTTCCAGTTCTTGCATTCTAGCAATAGAAATCTGAATGTTCAACATTTCTTCGAAAATCAATGCATCTACGAAACTTCTGTAAACGTAAATCAATACATGAATCAAAGTTCCTTAAGCAGAAAGTTACAATTGAGGAACTGACTGTGTAGAATCCTCACTCTCTGTAGGGCGTAGTAGCATGTTTGATTCATACGGAAACCGAGATAAAATGTCCGCCAGTACGTTTTGAGATCCAGGTATGGCACGGATCGTGAAACTGTATGGCTGTAAGGCTATAGCGTACCTCGTAGATTTAGCAGACTTGACGTCTTTGTTATTGAGAGCAGTGAGTGCCTTTTGATCAGACTCGACTGTGAAGTGCGATCCAAGTAAATAACGTTGTAGTTTGGTAATTGACCACACTAAAGCGAGGAGCTCTTTATAAAGAACATAATACTTCTGCTCCGTAGACATTAATTTTCTGGATACATACATCACAGGATGCAAGGTACCCGAATACTCCTGGAGTAATACGCTTCCAATTCCATAATTAGACGCGTCACTGCGCAGAATAAAATGTAGGTTCGCATTAGGAAATCTTAAAACAGGAGCTTTAGAAAAAAATGATTTTATGGTATCCAACGCAACTTGATGTTCTTGCGACCACCGAATCACGTTAGCTGCGCCCTTCCTTAACAATGTAGAGAAAGGTGCAGTAATGGTAGATAGATGAGGAATGAATTTCCCATAGATTTGAATTAGACCCAACAAACTTCTTACTTGTCTTTTTGTTTTAGGTGTTGTAATATTTAGGATTTTTGAAACATCACTGTCCTCAGTCTATAACATGCCATGACCAACACGGTGACCTAAAAATGATATGTCGTGAAAACCCACGAATGCTTTTGGAGGTTTAGCCATTAAGTTATATGGCCGTAATGTGGACAGCAATGTGTTCAATCCCCAAAAATGTTCATCCCATGAATCACTAAAAAGACAAATGTCATCGATGTAAGCAATGACATCCGGACGATGTGATAGAATACGACGCATCATGCGCACAAAAGTGGCAGGTGCGTTTACCAATCCAAATGGCATGAAGTTCCATTGGAAAAAGCCACGGGGAGTAGAAAAAGAAAAGATGACTAGTAAAGAAAAGAAACGATGACTGCATTTGCTGAGTCATCAAAGACTGTGATATTAGAGTTTTACAAAATCTAATATCACTAGGCTAATATCTGCGTGACGCAGAATCAGGTACCAATTGTAACCTGAGAGAATGGTGATGAAAATACACACCATTGTTCCGCTCGGTAGCCATGCGAGCTTCTCTATTGGTCCTAAATGTAACCACGGCGTCACCATACCTGTTATTAGTAGGTGGCAACAGACGCACAAACTTAACGTCTGACGTGTAGTTGAAAAAATTTCCAAGTGCTTGCTAAGTAGTTCGTTGTGGCAGATTTCGCACTAGAACGGTGCGAGAATATGCACCTTTACCAATATATATGGTACCGTTGTCACAAGAATGTGAACAAGGTTGATGAGTAACCTTAGTCTGTTGAGGTACATCATAATATTTATTACTCCTGCATGTAAAATTATCGCTATTTTAATGGATCATACTTTTGTACCCGAGTATGACTACTTACACCAGGCAAAGGTGTAGGTGTACAGCATGTCGTAGACACCTGCTAGCTGGGCAAAGTGAAACTTTTGCTGACAACCTTATTCGTTTTACTTGTCCCATCTGAGTTACAACTCCTATTTTCATTAGGAACATCCTTTCCCTTTTTTTCAAACTTAACAGTTTGCTTAAGATCAGTTGCCTGCTGATCATGTCGCCAAGATTTGTTTTCTAAATTGGCAGTATTATTATGCCGAGGGAAGGTATATCTCCCACGGAATGACTTACTAATCTTCACAGGTTGATTTAAAACCTTAATATCATTCTTAGGAATGAAAGCATATCGTAAAATAGGTTTATTAGACCTATTATTAGACAACATATTTTTGTCCAACACGACATTCAGTAGACTATCAACTCTCTTACGAAGTTTCGTAATTGTAAAATCAGAAGTTGCTTTTTCTTTAACAAGAGCTTTGCGTATTCTCTCTTGTGTCCCAAGCTGAAGTCTATCATAATCTGACTTCAAGTCATTTATCTGAGATGTAAGAATTTTCTCTTTAGAAACCATATAATTCAATTTCTCTAAAATTTTAACTTTGAGTTCTGCAGCAGAAGTTTTAGTCAGACATTCGATTTCTAACGAGTGTCTATTGATATTTTCTACATTTTTGGCCTTTTCTTTTTCAAGGTTTTGTTCGAGAGCTACCAATTGACTCTTGTATTCTTCTTCCCGGAGACTCCAAGAATAACCATTATTCAAGGATGATACAACATTTATATTGGGAGCTTCCATTTCCCATTTTTCACTTTCAATTTTCAAATCTACATAATCTGATTTCAACTTTTCATGTTCTAATTTCCAATTTTCAAACAATTTCTTACATTTCTCATTACTTTTATGAGATTAACGCATAAGTTTCTCATTATCTTCCCGCAGTAGTTTTAATTCAAGCGTGGAAGAGTTCACCTTACCTATCTGGTCATCCAACATCTGTTTCAATGAGGTCACCTCATCCTCTAACTCTTTTTTCTGACTAAGAGAAAAGTCATGAAATTTCTTATTATCTGCTATCAACACCGTCACTTTACTCTTCAATTCAGCATTTTCAAAGTCTATAGCTAACAACTTCTTCTCATATTCCCATTTTTGCTGTATCAGCTCATTAGTAAGGTTAATCTCCCTACCTTTATGCTTCGTTATGGTTTTCTTCAACTCATTTAACTCAATACTACTACAATCCTGAGTAGTCATTTTACCTTCCACATAAAAAATAGTGGATAATAATTTAGAAAGTCTCACTGCTTTCTCTTGTGAAGGGTCATATCCACACATAAAATAAGCAAACTCCTTAAGATCCTGCCTCATTTGAATTAAGAAATGTTCTATGGCATATTCCTCACAGCTTGAACCCCATTTACCTAATCTATCTCACTCCCGGAGAAAATGATCCAAAATATCCATATTAAATATATATATATATATCAATGACTTCCCGAGTCAATCAAATAGTAAGCAAATTATCTAAGTGCCTTCCTTAATAAACAAATACGTTCTCAATTCTCATAAAATATTCCAAAGTCGCTATGTTAATTTACCAATATATTAACTTAGTCAACTAATTTAATCTCCAATATTTCATAGCACTATGCCATGTAGGTCAGAGCACAAGAAAGTCTAAAAATGTGTAGGCACAAACAAAATGGAGACTACATATGACGTCACAGTTTATATGACATCACAGTTTTGTGTGTAAAAAATGAAAGATTTTTTTTCAAATGATTTATAATATGTTACTCTCTTTAGCTTGCTTAATAAAATAATCTAATGTAGCCATTATGACCAATGTGTATTTGTACCTTTACTTCTTCCAATAGTTTTACTCAAATAATTTATAATTTTATCACTCTCTTATAAGTGCTCAACGTTCCTGTCCATAGAACGGCACTCAATACATGTTAATTATGAAATATTTTATTAATCAATAAATTAAATTATGCAATAAAAATAATATAAGGATACAATAGCAGTAGACAATGCAGATAACAGTGACAGATAAAAGATAATACAGAACAATTGAAAACGTTCGCAGGAATCAACTCAAATCAAAAAGTAGAAATAAAAAGAGAATTTGCAAAGCTTGCAATGACAGCTGCGAATAGAAGTTACAAGATAAGTGACAGCACAAGGTATAAACACAAATGGTGTAAAAAAACTGAACGATAGCAAGATTGAGATGGACGTCTACATACAAAATATGCTACTCGTCAAAAGTCAAGGGCCACTCTATTATTTTCAATACACTTTTATATAAGCGCATAGAATGATTAAATGAAGGAAGTTTTTAGTAAAAATGGGTGCAATATCTTCCTCTGGCTGTCCTCTATGTACGTTAAGCATAAAACCAACTCACCGACAACCATGGCGATCACGTGCAGTTTGGTTTGCTGACCATAAATTCACATTTTTAATCTGTCTTTTTAAACTTCCGTACAACCAAACAGGTGAAGTAATCGTGCTGATTGACATTCCACGTGCAATGGCAACTTTTCTTAATTTGTTTTACAATCAGCAGACTTAGGGTAGTTTCATCACTTGCAAAAACCATGCCACCGAGAAGAAGTCTTGACACCTTACAAAGAATGAGGGCTATAGCATGGGTTGAAAGTGGTTTATCTGTCCGTGAGGTTGCTAGACGGCTTGCAGTGTCACACTCTACTATCCAAAGAATTTTGGAGAGATTTCAGGCCACAGGAAGTGTGGAGGATCGCCACTGGCCAGGTCGCCCTAGATGCACCAATAGACATGATGACCGGTACCTCTTGTTGTCAGCCCTGCGCCATCGAACAATGACTTGTTCCACTCTAAGATGTCAGCTGAGACAAACTGTAAACGTTAATGTCAGTCAAAGCACCATTCGCAGACGTTTACATGAATTTAGACTGGCTGCTCGACGTCCTGCAGTCAGAATCACTCTTACTCCTGCTCATCGCTGAGCCCGTGTTGTTTGGTGTCGCGAGCACATCCGATGGACAATGCAACAATGGAGTCAAGTTTCCTTCACTGATGAATCTCGCTTCACTGTGTCATTCAATGATGACAGGATTCGAGTTTGGAGACGACCAGGAGAGTGATTTACTGATGACACAATTCGAGAGGTGGATCGTTATGGTAGGGGTTCTGTCATATCTGTGGAGGCTTCTACAGACACTCAGGACCCCACTCTACATCATCCAAGGCAACTTGACCGGCCCAAGATACCAGAACGAAATCTTGAGACCAATTGTTCAGCCTGCTCTGGAGGCGATAGGTGGTAATGCCATCCTCCAAGATGATAACGCTCGACCCCATCGAGCTCGTGTGGTGAATGAGCTTATTCAGCAACATGGGATCATCAGGATGGCGTGGCCAGCTCATTCACCTGACCTTTCTCCGATTGAGCACCTCTGGGATGTCCTTGGTCGAAGATTGTCAACAAATCACCCCCCTGCCAATGGATGTTGCACAGCTGACTGCATTTCTGCTTCAGGAATGGCAAGCTGTTCCTCAGGATACTCTTCGGACCCATGTGGACTCGATGCGTCTACGCTGTCTTGAATGCCTTGCTGCAAACGGTGGTCATACCCGATTTTGAAAAGTCTATTTGTCCAATATCTATTGTGTGACTTTTGTAAAGGTTGGTGACACACTTCACAGCTTCATTGCGTTTGAATGTGTGTTTCCATTTCTTTACGTGACATGTCAATTTGGTATTCAATAAATGCCGTTTTGACTGATACCAATTACGTTTATATCAGATTTGTTTTATGGTTTCAACCAAGGATTTTCTAAGTGGCCCTTGACTTTTGACGAGTAGTATACATCATTAAAACAAGGTACGTGTAAAAAATCACTACGAAAACAACAGTAAAATCCTGACGAAACAGCTAAATAAGTAGTTGTCACAGACAACCAATCACAGTGGACTAAAAAATCCTACAGCTAACAGAAGCTGGATTTCCACTATGGGAAGTCTGCAAGAGTGTCTCTATAGAACATTTCCGAAGGCCCAAGGGCGAATTTGGGATGTTCCCTTCGAAAGCCGCCAGACCCAACCTCCCACGTGAAACATTAAACATAGAACATGCAATACAAATAATATCAAAGTGGACATATTCATAAGGGCTCAGCTAAACGTAAAACGGTGAGATGCTAATACAGCGTTTTTACTTATCTTTTTATAAGAAAAAATTTCCCGGCCTTGACAGGATTGTCGAATTTGGCAATCGGGCGCTGTATCATTGAGCCATAATATATTGATTGAAGAAAGAACTTGATGCCATTCCACGTTGATTTGATACTGGAGTTCAGCGTTGACGGTTGACCTTAAAAAAAACCGTTATCCTGGATGTTGTCGCCTTGAAAAAAACTTGAAATTTTCAACCGATATCTTCCAGGAATCTCAAATCGCTACCATGAAAGCTAACCGCCAAACTGTAATAGTCTAATTTGTACGTTTCCAATGTGTAGACTAAATATTCTGGTGGGAATAGCAATTTGATGGACTTCTTTCTTAAGGGCTATCCCTGACCCATCAGATGTTGTAATTGGTTACGCGAATGTCGTAGTTGAAATTCCAGCAAGGTAACATTGAATAACAAGGCAATGTCAACTCCAACAGTGTCCATGAAAGTATGTTTGAACTCATGGTTGAGTACAGTATCAACACAATTTATTTCGACAGTCACATCGACACAAGACTACAATATGTACAGGGCATACATATTGTTACATATATATATATATTAGTTATGTAGGGCATCAAGATAGTTGATCATCATAAGGTAAGATCTCTTCAAATGTTCATATTCAAATAGCAGCACAACTGGCTTTACAAAATGTGCTTATCAACGGCTGACCCCTCACAAGGGCAGTTAAAGCATAACATGATCAATGATATATAATCTATTGAAGAATATCCTTCTTCAAATGGCCTCATAGAAAATCTAAGTCCATAGCCATCAGTACAGCCTAGTTGAGGCTTCATAACAATCAATGCATATAAACTCCTGCTTCTTTAACTTGATTCACCTCTAAGTCCTCCGTAATCCAACGGATGGTAAGATTATATCTTTATTACTTGAAATTGATAGGTGCACTCCGTTTCGGCACGTACTCAACAATATAAGGCTGGATCCGATCCGATAAACGTAACTATAATCCACTTTCAAGACATTCTAACAAAGGGGCAATGATCTCCCATTGAATGCTTGACTAGATTCATCCTTGAAAAACAATTAATTCATGTTTATATTTCCGAAAATAATTCAATTCACTTACTCGTATATCCACACGACAATAGCATCCATCAGGAAGGCCGTTTGACAAAGGAATACACAGTATACACCAACGAAACAGGGTTCTAATATCAGATCAATGTCTGACTCGAATCTTCCGCCTTCATCTCCCTTTGGAGGTTACCACGTCCTCTACCTGTTTCGCAACAAGGCGCAACCCAATACCACACACTAAATATGTGCGCTTTAGTGCACGATCAATTAAATTACAAAAATATTATTACCATATTAGTTGATGCGTACTCTCTTTAACAGAAGTAGGACCTGTGACTACTTTATTACTGTTAAGGACTCAAAAAGGACGCAACAGTTACCTTACAATCCCCGCGGAAAAAAAAATGTATTTTTTTTTTTTACTTTAATAAACGCGGAGAGGTAAATCAAATTATCATCTACAATTAAAAGTAATATAAATATGCTAGACTAAATATTAATTACTAGTGATAGAATGAATATGAAATTGAACTCAACTCAAATAAACAAAATTCAATTAAGAAAACGTTCAACCACTATCAACCAACTTGGGATAAATGTGGCAACAATAAAAGAAAATAAAGTATTACAGATGATGGAAGTAAACAGAATGTGAAAACAAACCACAACAAAAATGAAATGAAATATGAATGCATCAAATCGATGACTTATAAAGTAACATAATGAAAATGAACAACGCGAAGTGAGCAACTCTCCTAAGTTTGTCTAGAACTAATTAGTGGTACTAATTAAATACGAGTGCTAATATACCAAATATTACGAGTGAAAATCAATAGCGTTATGGACTTGCCATAATATCATTGCTATGAAATATATTAAATATTAAAAATAACTAGGTTACGTTTAATTGCTATTAATTAAAGCAAAAGTTATTAATCCATATAGAATCCACTGTCGGCGAGAATAACATACTCGTAATGTCACCTTAGAAGACTGTTAATAAATACGCAATGTTATTCGAAATACAAAGTTATAACTTTTACATGTTAAATTTACATCATTGGTATTGAAAAGTTCCAGTTCTTGCATTCTAGCAATAGAAATCTGAATGTTCAACATTTCTTCGAAAATCAATGCATCTACGAAACTTCTGTAAACGTAAATCAATACAAGCAGAAAGTTACAATTGAGGAACTGACTGTGTAGAAGCCTCACTCTCTGTAGGGCGTAGTAGCATGTTTGATTCATACGGAAACCGAGACAAAATGTCCGCCAGTACGTTTTGAGATCCAGGTATGGCACGGATCGTGAAACTGTATGGCTGTAAGGCTATAGCGTACATCGTAGATTTAGCAGACTTGACGTCTTTGTTATTGAGAGCAGTGAGTGCCTTTTGATCAGACTCGACTGTGAAGTGCGATCCAAGTAAATAACGTTGTAGTTTGGTAATTGACCACACTAAAGCGAGGAGCTCTTTATCAAGAACATAATACTTCTGCTCCGTAGACGTTAATTTTCTGGATACATACATCACAGGATGCAAGGTACCCGAATACTCCTGGAGTAATACGCTTCCAATTCCATAATTAGACGCGTCACTGCGCAGAATAAAATGTAGGTTCGCATTAGGAAATCTTAAAACAGGAGCTTTAGAAAAAAATGATTTTATGGTATCCAACGCAACTTGATGTTCTTGCGACCACCGAATCACGTTAGCTGCGCCCTTCCTTAACAATGTAGAGAAAGGTGCAGTAATGGTAGATAGATGAGGAATGAATTTCCCATAGATTTGAATTAGACCCAACAAACTTCTTACTTGTCTTTTTGTTTTAGGTGTTGTAATATTTAGGATTTTTGAAACATTACTGTCCTCAGTCTATAACATGCCATGACCAACACGATCGTGAAAACCCACGAATGCTTTTGGAGGTTTAGCCGTTAAGTTATATGGCCGTAATGTGGACAGCAATGTGTTCAATCCCCAAAAATGTTCATCCCATGAATCACTAAAAAGTCAAATGTCATCGATGTAAGCAATGACATCCGGACGATGTGATAGAATACGACGCATCATGCGCACAAAAGTGGCAGGTGCGTTTACCAATCCAAATGGCATGAAGTTCCATTGGAAAAAGCCACGGGGAGTAGAAAAAGAAAAGATGACTAGTAAAGAAAAGAAACGATGACTGCATTTGCTGAGTCATCAAAGACTGTGATATTAGAGTTTTACAAAATCTAATATCACTAGGCTAATATCTGCGTCACGCAGAATCAGGTACCAATTGTAACCTGAGAGAATGGTGATGAAAATACACACCATTGTTCCGCTCGGTAGCCATGCGAGCTTCTCTATTGGTCCTAAATGTAACCACGGCGTCACCATACCTGTTATTGGTAGGTGGCAACAGACGCACAAACTTAACGTCTGACGTGTAGTTGAAAAAATTTCCAAGTGCTTGCTAAGTAGTTCGTTGTGGCAGATTTCGCACTAGAACGGTGCGAGAATATGCACCTTTACCAATATATATGGTACCGTTGTCACAAGAATGTGAACAAGGTTGATGAGTAACCTTAGTCCGTTGAGGTACATCATAATATTTATTACTCCTGCATGTAAAATTATCGCTATTTTAATGGATCATACTTTTGTACCCGAGTATGACTACTTACACCAGGCAAAGGTGTAGGTGTACAGCATGTCGTAGACACCTGCTAGCTGGGCAAAGTGAAACTTTTGCTGACAACCTTATTCGTTTTACTTGTCCCGTCTGAGTTACAACTCCTATTTTCATTAGGAACATCCTTTCCCTTTTTTTCAAACTTAACAGTTTTCGTAAGATCAGTTGCCTGCTGATCATGTCGCCAAGATTTGTTTTCTAAATTGGCAGTATTATTATGCCGAGGGAAGGTATATCTCCCACGGAATGACTTACTAATCTTCACAGGTTGATTTAAAACCTTAATATCATTCTTAGGAATGAAAGCATATCGTAAAATAGGTTTATTAGACCTATTATTAGACAACATGTTTTCGTCCAACACGACATTCAGTAGACTATCAACTCTCTTACGAAGTTTCGTAATCGTAAAATCAGAAGTTGCTTTTTCTTTAACAAGAGCTTTGCGTATTCTCTCTTGTGTCCCAAGCTGAAGACTATCATAATCTGACTTCAAGTCATTTATCTGAGATGTAAGAATTTTCTCTTTAGAAACCATATAATCAATTTCTAAAATTTTAACTTTGAGTTCTGCAGCAGAAGTTTTAGTCAGACATTCGATTTCTAACGAGTGTCTATTGATATTTTCTACATTTTTGGCCTTTTCTTTTTCAAGGTTTTGTTCGAGAGCTACCAATTGACTCTTGTATTCTTCTTCCCGGAGACTCCAAGAATAACCATTATTCAAGGATGATACAACATTTATATTGGGAGCTTCCATTTCCCATTTTTCACTTTCAATTTTCAAATCTACATAATCTGATTTCAACTTTTCATGTTCTAATTTCCAATTTTCAAACAATTTCTTACATTTCTCATTACTTTTATGAGATTAACGCATAAGTTTCTCATTATCTTCCCGCAGTAGTTTTAATTCAAGCGTGGAAGAGTTCACCTTACCTATCTGGTCATCCAACATCTGTTTCGATGAGGTGACCTCATCCTCTAAACTTTCTTATTATCTGCTATCAACACCGTCACTTTACTCTTCAATTCAGCATTTTCAAAGTCTATAGCTAACAACTTCTTCTCATATTCCCATTTTTGCTGTATCAGCTCATTAGTAAGGTTAATCTCCCTACCTTTATGCTTCGTTATGGTTTTCTTCAACTCATTTAACTCAATACTACTACAATCCTGAGTAGTCATTTTACCTTCCACATAAAAAATAGTGGATAATAATTTAGAAAGTCTCACTGCTTTCTCTTGTGAAGGGTCATATCCACACATAAAATAAGCAAACTCCTTAAGATCCTGGCTCATTTGAATTAAGAAATGTTCTATGGCATATTCCTCACAGCTTGAACCCCATTTACCTAATCTATCTCACTCCCGGAGAAAATGATCCAAAATATCCATATTTTATATATATATATATATATATATATATATATATATATATATATATATATATATATATATATATATCAATGACTCCCCGAGTCAATCAAATAGTAAGCAAATTATCTAAGTGCCTTCCTTAATAAACAAATACGTTCTCAATTCTCATAAAATATTCCAATGTCGCTATGTTAATTTACTAATATATTAACTTAGTCAACTAATTTAATCTCCAATATTTCATAGCACTATGCCATGTAGGTCAGAGCACAAGAAAGTCTAAAAATGTGTACGCACAAACAAAATGGAGACTACATATGACGTCACAGTTTATATGACATCACAGTTTTGTGTGTAAAAAATGAAAGATTTTTTTTCAAATGATTTATAATATGTTACTCTCTTTAGCTTGCTTAATAAAATAATCTAATGTAGCCATTATGACCAATGTGTATTTGTACCTTTACTTCTTCTAATAGTTTAACTCAAATAATTTATAATTTTATCACTCTCTTATAAGTGCTCAACGTTCCTGTCCATAGA
This sequence comes from Oreohelix idahoensis, assembly GCA_024509875.1. Lineage (NCBI taxonomy): Eukaryota > Metazoa > Mollusca > Gastropoda > Stylommatophora > Oreohelicidae > Oreohelix > Oreohelix idahoensis. Next base: position 35,174 of record JAMPIV010009032.1, read on the forward strand.
ACGGCACTCAATACATGTTAATTATGAAATATTTTATTAATCAATAAATTAAATTATGCAATAAAAATAATATAAGGATACAATAGCAGTAGACAATGCAGATAACAGTGACAGATAAAAGATAATACAGGACAATTGAAAACGTTCGCATGAATCAACTCAAATCAAAAAGTAGAAATAAAAGGAGAATATTGCAAAGCTTGCAATGACAGCTGCGAATAGAAGTTACAAGATAAGTGACAGCACAAGGTATAAACACAAATGGTGTAAAAAAACTGAACGATAGCAAGATTGAGATGGACGTCTACATACAAAATATGCTACTCGTCAAAAGTCAAGGGCCACCCTATTATTTTCAATACACTTTTATATAAGCGCATAGAATGATTAAATGAAGGAAGTTTTTAGTAAAAATGGGTGCAATATCTTCCTCTGGCTGTCCTCTATGTACGTTAAGCATAAAACCAACTCACCGACAACCATGGCGATCACGTGCAGTTTGGTTTGCTGACCATAAATTCACATTTTTAATCTGTCTTTTTAAACTTCCGTACAACCAAACAGTCCGTGAGGTTGCTAGACGGCTTGCAGTGTCACACTCTACTATCCAAAGAATTTTGGAGAGATTTCAGGCCACAGGAAGTGTGGAGGATCGCCACTGGCCAGGTCGCCCTAGATGCACCAATAGACATGATGACCGGTATCTCTTGTTGTCAGCCCTGCGCCATCGAACAATGACTTGTTCCACTCTAAGATGTCAGCTGAGACAAACTGTAAACGTTAATGTCAGTCAAAGCACCATTCGCAGACGTTTACATAATTTAGACTGGCTGCTCGACGTCCTGCAGTCAGAATCACTCTTACTCCTGCTCATCGCAGAGCCCGTGTTGCTTGGTGTCGCGAGCACATCCGATGGACAAGGCAACAATGGAGTCAAGTTTCCTTCACTGATGAATCTCGCTTCACTGTGTCATTCAATGATGACAGGATTCGAGTTTGGAGACGACCAGGAGAGTGATTTACTGATGACACAATTCGAGAGGTGGATCGTTATGGTAGGGGTTCTGTCATATCTGTGGAGGCTTCTACAGACACTCAGGACCCCACTCTACATCATCCAAGGCAACTTGACCGGCCCAAGATACCAGAACGAAATCTTGAGACCAATTGTTCAGCCTGCTCTGGAGGCGATAGGTGGTAATGCCATCCTCCAAGATGATAACGCTCGACCCCATCGAGCTCGTGTGGTGAATGAGTTTATTCAGCAACATGGGATCATCAGGATGGCGTGGCCAGCTCATTCACCTGACCTTTCTCCGATTGAGCACCTCTGGGATGTCCTTGGTCGAAGATTGTCAACAAATCACCCCCCTGCCAATGGATGTTGCACAGCTGACTGCATTTCTGCTTCAGGAATGGCAAGCTGTTCCTCAGGATACTCTTCGGACCCATGTGGACTCGATGCGTCTACGCTGTCTTGAATGCCTTGCTGCAAACGGTGGTCATACCCGATTTTGAAAAGTCTATTTGTCCAATATCTATTGTGTGACTTTTGTAAAGGTTGGTGACACACTTCACAGCTTCATTGCGTATGAATGTGTGTTTCCATTTCTTTACGTGACATGTCAATTTGGTATTCAATAAATGCCGTTTTGACTGATACCAATTACGTTTATATCAGATTTGTTTTATGGTTTCAACCAAGGATTTTCTAAGTGGCCCTTGACTTTTGACGAGTAGTATACATCATTAAAACAAGGTACGTGTAAAAAATCACTACGAAAACAACAGTAAAATCCTGACGAAACAGCTAAATAAGTAGTTGTCACAGACAACCAATCACAGTGGACTAAAAAATCCTACAGCTAACAGAAGCTGGATTTCCACTCTGCAAGAGTGTCTCTATAGAACATTTCCGAAGGCCCAAGGGCGAATTTGGGATGTTCCCTTCGAAAGCCGCCAGACCCAACCTCCCACGTGAAACATTAAACATAGAACATGCAATACAAATAATATCAAAGTGGACATATTCATAAGGGCTCAGCTAAACGTAAAACGGTGAGATGCTAATGCAGCGTTTTTACTTATCTTTTTATAAGAAAAAATTTCCCGGCCTTGACAGGATTGTCGAATTTGGCAATCGGGCGCTGTATCATTGAGCCATAATATATTGATTGAAGAAAGAACTTGATGCCATTCCACGTTGATTTGATACTGGAGTTCAGCGTTGACGGTTGACCTTAAAAAAAAAACCCGTTATCCTGGATGTTGTCGCCTTGAAAGAAACTTGAAATTTTCAACCGATATCTTCCAGGAATCTCAAATCGCTACCATGAAAGCTGGCCGCCAAACTGTAATAGTCTAATTTGTACGTTTCCACTGTGTAGACTAAATATTCTGGTGGGAATAGCAATTTGATAGACTTTTTTCTTAAGGGCTATCCCTGACCCACCAGATGTTGTAATTGGTTACGCGAATGTCGTAGTTGAAATTCCAGCAAGGTAACATTGAATAACAAGGCAATGTCAACTCCAACAGTGTCCATGAAAGTATGTTTGAACTCATGGTTGAGTACAGTATCAACACAATTTATTTCGACAGTCACATCGACACAAGACTACAATATGTACAGGGCATACATATTGTTACATATATATATATATTAGTTATGTAGGGCATCAAGATAGTTGATCATCATAAGGTAAGATCTCTTCAAATGTTCATATTCAAATAGCAGCACAACTGCCTTTACAAAATGTTCTTATCAACGGCTGACTCCTCACAAGGGCAGTTAAAGCATAACATGATCAATGATATATAATCTATTGAAGAATATCCTTCTTCAAATGGCCTCATAGAAAATCTAAGTCCATAGCCATCAGTACAGCCTAGTTGAGGCTTCATAACAATCAATGCATATAAACTCCTGCTTCTTTAACTTGATTCACCTCTAAGTCCTCCGTAATCCAACGGACGGTAAGATTATATCTTTATTACTTGAAATTGATAGGTGCACTCCGTTTCGGCACGTACTCAACAATATAAGGCTGGATCCGATCCGATAAACGTAACTATAATCCACTTTCAAGACATTCTAACAAAGGGGCAATGATCTCCCATTGAATGCTTGACTAAATTAATCCTTGAAAAACAATTAATTCATTTTTATATTTTAGAAAATAATTAATTTCACTTACTCGTATATTCATTCGGCAATAGCTTCCATCAGGAAGGCCGTTTGACGAAGGAATACACAGTATACACCGACGAAACAGGGTTCTAATATCAGATCAATGTCTGACACGAATCTTCCGCCTTAATCTCCTTTTGGAGGTTACCACGTCCTCTACTTGTTTCGCAACAAGGCGCAACCCAATACCACGCACCAAATATGTGCGCTTTAGTGCACGATGAATTAAATTACAAACATTCCAGCACCTCTGATTCATGCTATGCAGAGCTTCTACAAGTCTTGCAGAAATTATGTGAGGACAGCAAACCATCAGTCAGAAGAGTTCAGGACCATCACTGAGGTAAGACAAGGTGATATCCTGTCACCTTATCTTTTCATACTCCTCATGGACGATGTCATCAAGGCATGTAAGGAGATAACAAGAAAGTATTAAGTGGGGTTCTGGAAAATGAGACAGCTCTGTATTTCAGAGCTGGCATTTGCTGAGGATGTTGTCCTGATTGCTAAATCTCCAATCCAACCTGCACAAGTCTAGTAGGAAGAGCTGGAGATGAGAGCGATAGTCATAAGCTGCTCTATAACAAAATCCATGGTGATATAACGAGAAGAAAGAAGACATCCGATTAAGCTGGGAGAACAGGTCTTGGAGCAGTTCGACCACTTTAAATATCTCGGAGCTATTATAGACCGATAGGGAGGCATCAAAGAAGAGTTGGCCACTCGAAAAGCAGCAACTGGGAGACTTTTTCAGGCCAAAAATCGAGGATTCCTCAGCAAGAGAGAGGTTGGTAAGAAAACAAAGATGGCTGTATACTGCGCTACCAGTGTCCCAGTCTTGACATATGGATGTGAGTCATGGGCAATGACTACAACCCACAGAAGCCAGATCCAAACCTCAGAAATGAGGTATCTGAGGAAGGTGGTTGAAGTAACAAGAAGAGACATGATCTGCAACCAGACGATACGTCAAGGCCTAAAATCCCACTCCCTGCAGATCCAAGTAGAACAGTCCCAACTAAGATGGTTTGGCCATGTTTGCAGAATGGGAGAAGATCGGCTACCACGACAAGCATGGGAAACAAAGAGCCAGGGATCCAGACCTCCAGGACGACCCAGAGTCTGCTGGAAGGAAACATTAAACAATCTTTGAAGGACCGAGGACTAGAATGGAACCAGACCAGAAGAAAGACAGCTGATAGGATAGTCTGGCACTCTCTCTTCCAAACCTCTACACCTCACGGTAGAAGGGGAATGACTAAGTAAATAAGAGATAAATGTTCAACTTTGTGTGAGTGATAGAGCTGTTGCTATAATGCGTTTCAAAATGGTCGGTCAACGATTGACTTTAAATATCTCCATATTCCTTGCACTGAAAAACAGGATTTTTTGCATGTGGTCTTATATTTTCAATGTCCCAACGTTTTTATAAAATTCAATGTTGCAGGTATTGTTCTTTTCTTGCAACGGCTATTTCCTTTGATCTTTTTTAACGAAGTAATTATTTTGTCCTGAAAGAAAATAATTTACCGTAAATGAAGGAAGTTGCATATTTTCGGCATAGGCGTTTATACAATTCGAATGTTAGAGGGGTTTGTTAACTGATTACTACGTGACGTCCTTTTTTATTTCTTCGAAATATTTGAGAGAAAAATAACGCCTATTCGTTGTAAACGTTACTTTTTATAATAAAACGTTAATGGATGCATGAAGAGGTGAAAGTCTTGTGTATGTTAAAAATAGTAGTGAAATCGCGGAGATCAAAAGGAAATGAATTGGTTTACATATACACATAGATGGAGGAGAAAACATATAAAACAAATAAGGTATTTACACCCTTATTCTGAGTCAGACGAGTCTATCATATTGATGACTATTCTCGGCTGAACGAACGACAGTCCATCTTTTTTCCAATAGTCATTTTCCTCTTTTAAGACATGGTCTTCACATTTACACCAATAATCTTTGTCTATCTGCGAGAGGGCGGCATATGTTAGTTCTTTCATATTGCATAGTTTGAAAGTTATATTTTCAGCTGCCACCTGTCCTTTAACTTTTGCCAAACGAGTTCAATTGGGTTTAAATGTGAATGATAAGGTGGTAGTCTCAAACACGTATGACAATGCTGTTGAATCAACTTGTCTATATGGAATATCTTGGTCTTTTGTGATTTCTTAACAAGGGAAAGTAATTCAGGTTTCAGAAACCCCTCGTTAAATGGAATGTCTTCTTTTCTGAGACAAATCTTTATAGCATCTTTTGTACTCGAAGATGTCGGGATTTTGTCTTCTTCTGCCACAGCGTTGTGGTATGATGCGTTGTCCATTATCAGACAGGATGGTCTGTATAAGGACGGAAGAATAGTATTTTCAATCCACTCTCTAAATATGTTACCGTTCATCTCGGTATGATAGTCCCGGTTGTCCGTATAATTGGAAGTGAAAATAAGTTCAGCATTTTTCTTACTTACTTACTTAGTCGTTCCCCTTCTACCGTGAGGTGTAGAGGTTTGAAAGAGAGAGCGCCAGACCATTCTATCAGCTGTCTTCTTCCTGGCCTGGTTCCATTCTAGTCCTCGGTCCTTCAAAGATTGTCTAATGTTGTCCTCCCAGCACACTCTGGATCGTCCTGGAGGTCTGGATCCCTGGCTCTTTGTTTCCCATGCTTGTCGTGGTAGCCGATCTTCTCCCATTCTGCAGATATGGCCAAACCATCTTAGTTGGGACTGTTCTATTTGGGTCTGCAGCGGGTGGGATTTTAGGCCTTGTCGGATCGTCTGGTTGCGGACCATGTCTCTTCTTGTTACTTCAACCACTTTCAGCATTTTTCATTAGCCCATTATGTCTGCTGCCTGCATATGCCATTGTATGCAGTGTAAGGAACTTGACTTTCATACCCATTGTATTACAGACCTAGAATACCGCAAGATACGCTTATGCACTGAAATACACAATCAGTAGAACGGTAACTGAACGCACCGGAAGGACCAATGTAATGTTCAAAACAGTGTGGTAGTGAGCTGAAACATGGTGAAACTCACGTGAAATGCGTTCAAGATGTTAAATCGAAATAGCTCACAAATATGAAGGGGTAAGCCCTCTCAAAACACGGTTGGACTAGGAAGTGGTCGATTTTGTATACTTTAAATAAAGAAAATTTAAAACCATAAGTTTGTTAGCGAGGAAAAAAATGTCCCCCTCGGGACATAGCGATCATTAGGTCATATGCAAAGTTGCAACAATTACGATCAAGTGGTTGCAGAGATATTGAATATTAAACAGCGACAAACATTGTGAAACGCACTATAATTGCAGTGATTTATGCATTCAATCTCATGTGAAACTAAAGGAAAGAAAGTCCTAGAAATGTGATATGTGTGGTGTATTATTTACTGTGAAAGATAACATACAGCAACATAACAGAATATATAAACAAGAGAAGCTTTACAAGTTTTATGTTTTTGATGCAGAATTTAATCACAATTGTAGCCTAAAATTATGTGAAAGAATGCATACAGGAGAAATTCCTTATAAGTGTGATGCCTGTAGTACAGCATTTGCTCAGACAGGTCGCATGCAAATACAATAAAAGAATACATACAAGAAATAAACCTTACAAGTGTGATGCAGCATTTACTGTAAGAAGTCACCTAGAAAATCAGAAAATAATACATACAGGAAATAAGCCTCACAAGTGTGATGTCTGTGGTGCTGCATTTACTCAGAGAGGTCACATAGAAACACATAACAGAATACATACAGGAGAGAAGCCATATAAGTGTGATGTCTGTGGTGACGCATTTTTTTAGAGCAGAAGTCTAAAATATCATAAACGACTACTATCGTACATTTTTTATAGGAGAATTAAGACTTGGGTTGGTCCCTTCTGAATAGGGTGGAATGAGTGATAGTCACAGGGTGAGATAGAAATACAAAATAGATTTCCACGAGTGAGGTGGTAGAATAGTGATAGAGGCTGTCTCTGAGAGCGGGAGATCTTCTCTCTCTCTCTCACCTATCTTCTACGACAGATCTAAAGTAGTCAGACAGTCTAACACATATACATTAAATATATATATCCACACACGTGCACGCACATTCAAGTGACGACAGGTAGACACACAGACGTGGAAAAACTATAACAATGATTATATAGATATTTAGAACGAGCTGACCAACACGCTGATTAATTTATGGTTAAGTTTATTTATCATATTAAACTTACGTCACAACATATAAAATTACATCAAAAAGGCATATACACAAAGTCATAAACAAATCAAGGAAGGCTACAAGAACTGACAGACCCACAGTTATGCTCTTCCCTCGATGGATAGCCCACAGTCCCGTTAGGAAAAAGATGATAGCACAAAGAGTCCCAGATACATATGATTTAGTCTAAGAGTTTTTTTCCCCCGTTTAAGGTATGAACAGACCTGGTACTATAATCCAGTTTAAGGGAAAATATTGTTACCGAAACCACTATAATCCAGTTTAAGGGAAAATATTGTTACCGAAACCAAACTTGCATGAAGAAAGTTATGACAGCAAATAGGTGCAAAAAATACAATGGTAACAATAGCACTCAGACCTGCGTACACTCTTATTCATTCATTGTTACATGGGGTGGTGGTTTGCTCTGAACAATGTTCCATGTGATATGAATAAAACAATTATAAATTTCTGGCCATTGTTTTTTCATTGATGTGTTAGTTTTTTTCATTCAGAGATAGTGCATCGTGCCTTCGATGGAAGATTAAGCGAATGCGGGGGTGGAAGATTCCGAACAATAATTGAACCTTGGAATACGATTGATTTGATAAGTCATTTCATTGAGTCCGTACATTTAATTCACAGTTGTACATACAGGATGATCACTTCAATAGTAGTAGAGCATAAGTCCATATAAGTCATGCATAAATTAATCAATAACGTAGACTGCTGGTTATGTGTCAGTGTCCGTTTAAGGATACAATGCAGTATTGTCGTCAGAACATCACAGCTATATGCACGCGCAGCTAGACATGGCTACCTGCCGACAGTGAGACTGCGAGTCTGAATATATTCATACGAATTTGACGATTATTCTTCTCCTTCTGAGAATTCTAGTTAAATACTAACCTCCATAAAATTCCCTATCATATAGGGTTCTAGGACTGACCCTGGTCCATCAAGAAATGCATATATAAATGGCTATATCATGCCATTGAATTGGAAGGTTAGAAAAAACGCAGCTATTCAGCTTGGCGGTCAAGTAACAAAGGGTAGCGTTTCTTAGTTACCGACTGTGTCCTAAACAACGCTATACACGTCATGATCGATCGTGTATGGAGCGTTCAGTAATTGAAACATCTATCGCAATATATTAAATGCCTTAACCTTTTACAATTGCACGTCTGATAACCTTTAGCAGACGGCGTTAATATCATATACCGTAACAATTCCCTGTACACCCGGGAAAAAAAATCGATAGATTTTTTTTTCAAGATCTATCTGACTTAACAATTTTTCAAAAAAAAATTTAACACAATTGTGACATATCGCCGACGATGTTCTGAGTAGAACCGTGTCGCGGTCATGTCAACCAACTATTTGTCATAGTCATCTAACATTAATCACATGATATATCAATTATACATATTATTATATCAACTAAATAAAATGTCCAATGTTAATAGTGAATGATAGAATTAAATTAAAGTAAGGTCTGTCGTATTAGTATGTCATATAGGAATTAATTTGACTAATTAAAATTAAATTAATGAATTAAACTAAGAGATAATTTATTAAGATTCTAATGTAACGCGATGTTATGAGAGAAGAAGTAGAAAGAAATTCGAATATAAGTTTAACTTAATTGTGTGTGTTAAGTGTTAGTGAATAATAACTATCTAATTTAACTAACTAACTAATGTATAGGTACATTAAAAAAAAATATTAATCTAATACTTGTGTGAGATTTATTTTCTCTTTTCATAATTTCTTCTTTTTATATTTCGTTCTTATTTTTTTTTTTTTGTTCTCTTCATTTCATTTTTTTCTCACATTTCATTTTATTGATAATAATTCAATTAAGAAGTTAAGTTAACTAATTAATTAGTATAGGATATGATGATCCATCCGTAGTCTTGATCCTGATGAATTCTTTTAGGCAAAAATGTTCAAACGTTTACGTTGGAAAGAAATGTCATTTATCCCAGCATCCAAGAATTAAATGCACATAGGATAATAAGTTCGACTTGTCGTCAGATATTGTTCCATGATTGTTCAACGAATATTCATATATCGTGTATGGACGTTAGACGAAGTTTCAATGACAATATGTAGACCTTGATTTCTTTTAGTTCCATTGTGTGATGCATACAGTATTTATAAAGTTTAAATTGAAGGCAAGGTTAGTTCCTTTATAGTTGATATGTTTTAGGAATGTTAATGTTGATTATTCGTCGTCAATAGGATTACGTGACAACGCATCCGCAACAATATTTTCAGTGCCTGGAATATGTTCAATGGAAAACTCAAATGGCTGTAGGATGATTGAATATCTGGCGAGTTTCTGGCTTTTATGGTTGGATCGACGCAAGGATGCTACAGCACGTTGGTCCGTCTGTATGGTGAAGGGAGCACCGAGTAGGAACTTTTCGAGCTTCGTTATTGCCCATATCACCGATAAAAGTTCCTTGTCGACTGTTGAATACTTTGTTTCTGCCGGCTTTAGCTTTCTTGAAATGTATAAGGTAGGATGTAGAATGCCATCATGGTTCTGGAGCAGGCATGCACCAATGCCGTAGTTACTAGCATCTGTTCGTAAGAAAAATCTTTTGGAAGCATCGGGAAGTCTTAAAATTGGTTCATGCGAGAACAAATTTATAATTTTGTTGAAAGTTTCATTGCATGTACCAGTCCATGTCACCTTCACCGGCATGTCTTTCTTTAACAATGAAGACAATACAGCCGTGATGGATGACAAGTTAGGTATGAATCTACTGTAATATTGAACAAGTCCTAACAAACTCCTGACCTGTTTCTTCGTCTGAGGAACTGCTATGTTTAGAATTTTGGAGACTGTACTAGGTAACGTTCGGATATATCCCAATCCAATGATATGTCCCAAAAAGGTTATCTCATTACACGCAATTTGCACCTTTGTAGGTTTAGCAGTTAGATGATAATTCCTTAGAGTGTCGAAAACATATCTAAGTCCCGAAACATGTTCCTCAAACGACGAACTAAACAAGCATATGTCGTCAATATATGTAATAACGTCTGGTCTACCTGATAAAATTTGTCGCATCAGGCGAATGAAGGTAGCTGGCGCATTAACAAGCCCAAAAGGCATCACATTCCACTGGTATAGACCTTGTTTAGTGGAAAATGCGGTGTAGTACTTAGCCTTTTCGGTCAGTGGTATCTGCCAATAACCTTTAGTTAAGTCTATCTTACTAAATATAGTTGCGTTGGATAGACGTGGCAGTAAGTCGTCGATAAGTGGATGTGGTTCGCTGTCAACTATAGTCTTAGCATTTAATTTTCTATAATCAACACATAGTCTGATGTTATTGTCCTTCTTCCGGACAATCACTAATGGAGAAGAGAATGGCGAATTACTAGTCTCAATGATTCCCAGAGACAACATCTGTTCAAGTTCCTTAGTAGTTTTAGCAAGGAAATGTAAAGGAACAGAATAGGGATGTACACGAATAGGTGTATCATCATTGAGAGTAATGTCATGACTGATAGCCGATGTGCGACCCGGGACGTCGGTCAGTACATCTGGATAAGATTGTAATAGATTAGCAATCTGTAGACGCTGTTGCGGTGTAACCGTTGAAGAGATGGTTACATCCCGCCAAGATTCAGTAGGTTGAACTACTGGTACCGGTAACGGTAACTGTACCACAGGAAAAGAAGATTCTTCTTCCTGGATGACAGATAAGTTAGAATAATAACAAGTAGATACTGTGTTGTGATCTAGTTCATGGAAAATTGACTGTAAGTGTTCAGGACGTGTATGAAATTGCTTGAGCATGTTAATATGAAATATCTTTTTGTGTCCCTTGATATCTAAGACGTATAAGAATAAATGACCAATAAGGAAAAGAAATGATGACTGACTAGAGCTGAGTCATCAAGAAATAAGACAAAAGGGTAAGCGTACACCATTATCTGCGTGGCGCAGAATCATGTACTAATTGTAACTTTAGATAACGGTGATGAAAATAAACACCATTATCACGCTCGATTACCCAACGAGCGTCTCGATTGTTACGAAATGTAACCATCGCCTGTCTATTCTGCCCATTGCATGATGGCAGAAGACGAACAAACTTAACGTTTGCTGTATAATCAAAAAAAATTTTAAGTGCCTGCCAGGTAGTATCCTGCGGCAGATTTCGCACTAAAACTGTGCGAGAATACGCACTTTTCCCAATATATGTAGTATCATTGTCACGAAATAGTGGACAATGATGATATGTATTCTTTGTCAAAGAATTAACCTTCCCTTTCAACACCGACATTGTCTTTCTGTTGGATGTCGTATCATCCTGACTGGACTGAGGATGATACCTATCATCACCAAAGGTATTAAGTTTCCTACATTTCGTAGACATGTCTTTGCTGGGCAAAGTAAAAAACTTTTTCATCATAATTATTTGTGTTAACTTTATGTTTCCTTTTAAGTCCAGCATTATTATTTAATCTATTATTCTTCCTCATAATGTTTTTGTCAATGTTGACAACGTCAACAGTTTTATTAGGATCAGTTATATCCTTAGCATGTTGTCCAATAAATGTATCATCTTCATCAATTTCCAGGATAGTACTGAGAGTGAAGTTGGAAACTGCTGTGCCACATGTATTTATGTTGTTGGCACGAAGTGTAGCCATATCAACAACAGCGTTAGCGTTGCTAAAAGAATGCAAATTTTTTAATTCCCATTCATCAATTTCCTGTGGGGAACAATCCTTACTACCATGGATGCGTCCCAACATCAGATCTGCAATTGGATTCTGAAGCATGCATACCTTTACGTTCCCTGTGAAAAAAGGAGTGTTAACATGAATAATAGCTGTGGGGTAAAACTCAATAGTTCCCCCAAAAGTCATGCAACGGACATATTCCCCCGTTGCACAGCTAGGATGTACCAGCGACTGTCGTACACCAATCGTTGTGGATCCTGAATCCCTCAGCACTGAGACGACGGATCCATTAACTAATCCCCTGTTAAAAATTAGTAGGCCTGTTCCATCGTTGACTGCAAGACCTACCTCTGGTGTAATATGTCCGCAGTTAAGCACTGTTTCTTTCGCCTTCTGAAAAATAAGATTGCATTGTTGGCAACTATTTGCCACATTATAATTAATAGCAAAACATGCAGCAGAAGACTGTGTTGTATTATTGTCAAGTGGGACCTGAGCTATAGGGGTAGTATTATTTGTAACTGCTGCCCCTGTATTATGGTTGTAATGAGATGATCCCCGAGAATGAGATCGATTCCGAGTATAATTGTTAGAATTATCTCGTCGTCCTCTATAGTAACTATTATCTCGATGTCTCGAGCCATGATTATTACCATTCCAGTTACTATTATTATTGGGAGTATGTGATCGATTATAATGAGTGTTATGTTGACCATTGTGGTAGTTTGTTTGAGGTGAATAATTTCTATCTCGTGATCTACCTCTGTTGAACTCATTTTTATTGTTGAAATCATTATTATATCCCTTCTGAAAGTGAACATTGTGATTTCTTTGGAACCTGCTTCTGTCTACACTGTGATGTCTTTGTTTGTTATTATGATTGTAGGCCATATTAGACGCCACAGGTAGAGGTTCTCTTAATGAGGAGTTAGAAATGGTTGCATTCGGATGTGCCGAACAGTAGTTTAAAGAAATTTTTTCTAAATCATCCATAGTACCTGGTTTACGCTCCTGCAAATATGCAAAAAATGGCTGGCTAACCGAAGATAATACCTTATCCCGTAGTAGTAAATCAACTAATTTGTCGTATGATTTGTTGACTTCTGCCAGTTCAACCCATCTATTAAATGTATTGCGTATATTCGCAATGAATCCTGCAAAATCTTTTGGAGATTCTGGTAAAATTCCCTTAAATTTCAACCTACAGTGTTCCTCGTCCAGGTGAAACCTTCGTAAAAGCAAGGACTTAATAGCACCGTAGTTATTTGCTATTGATGGGTCAGCGTTTTGAGAAGCCGTCAATGGTTCTCCAACCAAGAATTCATTTAACTTGAGTACCCATGACTCTTCAGGCAAATGGTTTGTTTTGCAAGTCTGTTCAAAACGTGACAGGAACGATGAAAGGTCGTCCACGTTCAAGTTGAGAGTGGGTAATTTAAAGTTATAGAAATGTTTAGTTTGGCTGGATGATGATCCATTTTGTGCGTTATTATTCTGGTTTGCATCAGCACTTTGTGCTTGTAATTTTGCTGTCTCCAATTTAATACGCGCCAATTCCATTTCTTGTTGTAAAATAATTTCCTCTCGTTTCAATTTATTCTCTTCTTCCTGTTGAGCAATTTCTCTCAATCTATTTTCCTTGTCAATTTGCTTCATCTCACGTTCTGCTTCCTTTCTTTCACGTTCCTCCTCCTCTTTCTTTAATTCAGCTTTTTTCTCTGCTTCTTTTCTTTCATGTTTTTCCAGTTCTGACTCAGCAAACTGACGAAGTTCTTGAGATTTATAACCATATTCCCGACCAATTTTAACGAAATGGTCTATAGTAAGCATTTTGACTTTTATCTGTAAGTAATTATTGATAATTACTGATTAAAATAGTCAATAGTAGCTTCAGAGTAATTATTATACTTACTCAACTTAGAAATATTCAATATAAATAAGCACAATAGTACTGAACTTAATGTCTAAGTTCAACTAATAGACAATATTTTGTAACAATATTGTATCTAAATAATAACTATATCATAAATAGTTATGATATCTGTTAACTATAATGTAATTATATCACACAATTAATCTCAATATCCAATAATGTTGGGTATGATTCCTAGTAATTATATTGTTCAATGTACTAAGTCACTCTCTTAGTACCAGAAAAGTATATTAAATAATATACAATGGGTCTATTACCTCAAAGGTAGCTATAAGATTATTTTATTTTGTCAATATATATATTATATTATTATGCCCTAGGCATCTATTATAAATTGTAGTGCTACTTTCTTGGACTATCACTGCATAATTATGCAATGTCCCATATTAACCTTAGTTATCAGAAAAAATTAATTAAATTAAATTACAAGTATATTATTGCATATAATATCATATTATTAATGTAGTATTAATATATATTATGAGGACAAACAAAACAATGATGCAACTAAAGGGTACAAACAATGTTAAGACGCAAACAAGACATTTTCACAATTAAAAATGAATTTATGAACTAAATAAAACAAGCGGAAATGTCACAAGCCAAATGAAGGGTCAAGGTCTGACCCGAGGTCAACTTAATATTCAGAGTACACACAAAAAAATGACTGCAAAAAATGATGACATCACAGGACTCATAACGGACGAAAATTTAACAATCATCAAATAAATGATAGTAAGAGGAGACTGGACGAAATAGTTAACAAACATGATACAAAACTAAAAAAAATTGTTAACTGAGTACGAATAAAAATACACCAGTTATCTACGGAACGGTACAGCTAACACAAATCGTCAAACGGTAGCAGATTTGGACAGGTCGTCCAATGGCAAACCTCAATGGGGCTTCCAAAAATGCAATCGTTTAAGTTCCCTAAGAACGACTGAAATCTAGGTGGTCAGCTGTTCGCGACATTCCCCAGAGATTTCAGTTCCCTCCAACCGGCCCACGAATTAACAACACATTAAGACAACAAAAAGTACATTAAACATAGATAAAAAAATATGCCGATGTAGGCAGAGGGCATGGACTTAGTAGCACTGTTTGCAATAACAACAGTTAAACACCTAGACTTATCTTTTCCGTTGATCAGTGCTAGAGGTCGTCAACAGCTAGGCCTGTGCCTTTGACTGTCTGCTCCTGATGGGCAGGCAACGGTAGTCCATCTTGTGCATCTTGATTAATTTGAAACGAACTAGAGAGGCGTTGAAAAGATGTCTTCTTCCCTGCGACAATGCAACAGTGACGTCATGTTGCTATTCATGATCACGTGCGTCACGTCAGCTTCGTACTGGTCATGTGATCGAAACTTGATCGTAAATATTTCATTCGAAAGTCATGAAAAAAATTTTGGTTTTTGGTTGTTTTTTCGTCCCCACACACCGGACACCACTGTTACAAGGGGTGGTGGTTTGCTCTGAACAATGTTCCATGTGATATGAATAAAACAATTATAAATTTCTGGCCATTGTTTTTTCATTGATGTGTTAGTTTTTTTTCATTCAGAGATAGTGCATCGTGCCTTCGATGGAAGATTAAGCGAATGCGGGGGTGGAAGATTCCGAACAATAATTGAACCTTGGAATACGATTGATTTGATAAGTCATTTCATTGAGTCCGTACATTTAATTCACAGTTGTACATACAGGATGATCACTTCAATAGTAGTAGAGCATAAGTCCATATAAGTCATGCATAAATTAATCAATAACGTAGACTGCTGGTTATGTGTCAGTGTCCGTTTAAGGATACAATGCAGTATTGTCGTCAGAACATCACAGCTATATGCACGCGCAGCTAGACATGGCTACCTGCCGACAGTGAGACTGCGAGTCTGAAGATATTCATACGAATTTGACGATTATTCTTCTCCTTCTGAGAATTCTAGTTAAATACTAACCTCCATAAAATTCCCTATCATATAGGGTTCTAGGACTGACCCTGGTCCATCAAGAAATGCATATATAAATGGCTATATCATGCCATTGAATTGGAAGGTTAGAAAAACGCAGCTATTCAGCTTGGCGGTCAAGTAACAAAGGGTAGCGTTTCTTAGTTACCGACTGTGTCCTAAACAACGCTATACACGTCATGATCGATCGTGTATGGAGCGTTCAGTAATTGAAACATCTATCGCAATATATTAAATGCCTTAACCTTTTACAATTGCACGTCTGATAACCTTTAGCAGACGGCGTTAATATCATATACCGTAACATTCATCCGTGGTCACTTGTGCCCCTTTATACTTACAGCTTTGATCGCTGCCTCTGGGAACATAATTTTTTCTAGGACCTTCACACAAACGCGTAAATGCAGTCTCGACCAAGAAATCCCCAGTTCCAAAAAAGACGTACTGAATTCTCTGTCTCAGGGAACGATTCCTTGGGTGTTCTTATTTTTCGGATGTAAATTAAAACATAAAAAAATTGTCCAGGCACGAAAGTTAGCAGAGCACAGTGTCACTAGCTTAGGTTTCTAGAATTGAGGAATGTCAGATCGATGTCTACTTTCAGGAAAGTACTATATTTGGTCACCACAATACTAGTCCAAAAAACTCTGTCGGACTGTTACTGATATTTGCTTGCCACAACGGGCTGATCTGTACTTAAGAGTTATTCTGAAAGAATTTATCCTGGCGCGATGGGCCTTTTTCTTCATTTAACTGTTACAGTTCATGTAATGAAAGTACTTAAGTTATTCACAGATAATGTTCACGTACTAGAACGCTGGCAAAGTTTGGGTACCACAGTATTCACTGAATAAAGAAAAATACATGTGAGATATTTTACATATTATGTACTCAAATAACTTACATTTTTAAACTGCAAGCGTATAGCTTGTCTTATAGTTTAACCCTTTCCGTGGAATAAGTTATAGTTTTTTTTAAAGAAATCATAAATCCTCATGAATTAGGAACACGTGCGTATTCCGTCAACACTCATGAGGCTTCTAGCATTTATAAGTTAGTTTAGAAAAATATGTTCTCGCAGTAAAATTAAATTCATTATAGCTACATTGTTGTTTAAGCTAGAAATTATAATTTATTCTGCTTTCCACTGAAACACGTCACTAGAAACTAATACAGACTTATGTATTTAGCGCTCTGCACCAAATCTAACTAGTGAAATAAAATAAGCGATTTAACACTTTAAACACTTCACAAAATACTAGATAATAATATATTTTACCTCACACTGAACTACAGGTAGTCGCACAACTTAAGAATTATATGCTATATTTTATGGAAGTCTAGAAGTTCGACAAATTGTCGAAACAAACTGAGAAACTTTGCTATAAGGCTTATTCTGTTTCAAACAACCTGTCTACTGCGAATTTAGGAGCGAGAATGAAAATCTATTTTCAAACTCTGGTTATATCGATTACCGGACAAAGAGGTAAACGTTTATTTCGTAGAACGAAATGCTCTCCCCTTTCCGTCTATAACACTTACGTACTAGAAGACTACCGTAAACTGACACTTTGCGTCTCTGACACCTTACGCCAAACTCTGGCCGTGCAGCGTGAGTGTCATATCACCTGACACTGCGAATCTACCGAGGGAACTACATGTCAGATGCGAACTCCCAGACAAATGTCTGAAACTGCGCCGGGGAGGTGTCAGTTATCGCGCTTTTCCTGAGCGCTCACCGAGAAACTACGTTTTGACAGGTGAGAATGCAGACGACCGGTCGGCCCTGCGTCTGAGAAGGCCAACTATTCACAGTTATTTCGTCAATCTGCTGCGATTGACCGAATGCATTCTCACGCCAAATCGTCTGGTGAGGGACTGACTCGTTACGTCATAACTGCGTTTAATCAGCACTGATATGCGTTTCTAAATGAGAAACGAAACTAGCGAAAGTGAGACTGGGAAAAATATTCTTTCTCGCAAACGAATGGATGCGAAAAATACAGGAAAAAGGTAAAGAGAGATAAAAAAAATAGAGGATACGGGTGAACGAAAAAGAAGAAGATATAGGCAATATAATGATCATAAAACCTATGTGACAACTACATAAGGGAGAGAAGCCTTACAAGTGTGATGTTTGTGGTGCATTTGCTCAGAGAGGTAACCTAGAAATTTATTAAAGAATACATACAGAAAATAAGCCTTACAAGTGTCATGTTTGTAGTGCAACATTTACTGTGAAAGGTAGCCTACAAAGTCATAAAAGAATACATTCAGGAGAGAAGCCTTACAAGTGCGATGTCTGTGGTGCAGCATTTACTATAAAAGGCAACCTACACAATCATAAAAGAATACATACAGGAGACAAGCCTTACAAGTGTTATGTTTGTGGTGCTGCATTTACTCAAAGAGGTAACCGAGAAACACATAAAAGCATACATATAGGAAAAAAGCTGTACAAGTGTGCTGTTTGTGGTGCAGCATTTACTGAGAGTAGTAGTCTACAAAGACATAATAAAATACACATAGGAGATTAGCCTTACAAGTGTGATGTCTGTGGTGCAGCATTTACTGTGAAAGGTAACCTACAAAATCATAAAGGAATACATTCAGGAGAGAAGCTTTACAAGTGTGATGTTTGTGGTGCTGCATTTACTCAGAGAGGTCACCTAGAAACACATAAAAGAATACATACAGGAAATAAGCTGTAGTAGTGTTCTGTTTGTGGTGCAGCATTTACTGAGAGTGGTAATCTACAAAGACATAAAAGTATACATAGCTTAGTGTGAGTGATAGTGCTGCTGCTGCTACTTGCATTAATTTAATCATTCAGTCTCACAAGATAATAGAGTAAGACAAATACTACTAGTGTTATATTTATGGTATGATTTATTGAGAAAGAAAACCTACAACAACATAAAAGAATACATACAGGAGAGAATCCTTACTGGCGTGATGATTGTGATGAAGAATTTATTCACTGTGTTTTCTTCTTGTCTGGTCCTTGTTGCTGACTGACAAAGCAATCAGTGACCAACATGCCTGGTGGCGCCATGTAGGGCAGCAACAAACTGTCTCTACTTTGCACATTCAACAGCCATCCTTTGTTTGGTGCCCCAGTTCTGGTTCATGCTTAGCATTTCAGCCTCCATAGTTCTCCGTCAGGTCACTTAGGTGAAAGATAACCTACAGCAACATAACAGAATAGATGCATCAGAGAAGCACTTCAGTTGTAATGTTTGTGGTGTAGCATTTAGGTCAAGAGGTCAAATACGGATACATGAAAGAGTACACTTACAAGTAAAGCCTTAAAAGTGGGATGTTTGTAGTGCAGCATTTACTCAGAAAGTTAAGCTACCAAAACATGGAAGAATACATGCAGGTAAGATACCTTACAAGTGTGATGTTTGTGGTGCAGCATTTACTCAGAAAGTTAACCTACAAAAACATGGAAGAATACATGCAGGTAAGATACCTTACAAGTGTGATGTTTGTGGTGCAGCATTTACTCAGAAAGTTAACCTACAAAAACATGGAAGAATACATGCAGGTATGATACCTTACAAGTGTGATGTTTGTGGTGCAGCATTTACTCAGAAAGTTAACCTAAAAAAACATGGAAGAATACATGCAGGAAAGATACCTTACAAGTGTGATGTTTGTGGTGCAGCATTTACTGAGAAAGTTAACCTAAAAAAACGTGGAAGAATACATACAGGAGAGGTACCTTACAAGTGTGATGTTTGTGCTGCAGCATTTACTGTGAGACATAACCTAAATATACATAAAATAATACATGCAGGAGAGAAGCATTACAAGTGTGATGTTTGTGGTGCAGCATTTACTGTGAGACATAACCTAAATATACATAAAATAATACATACAGGAGAGAAGCCTTACAAGTGTGATGTTTGTGGTGCAACATTTACTGTGAGACATAACCTAAATATACATAAAATAATACATACAGGAGAGAAGCCTTACAAGTGTGATGTTTGTGGTGCAGCTTTTACTTACGGCTGTCTGTGCCTTCTAAAACGTCACTACTTTAGTTGCACGCCTTTTCTCTTGATGTGAAGGCAAAATTTTTTAACCAGTACAAACACAGCATCTTTTACTTTGGTGGGAAATATCATCAGCTGACTTTGGCTTGAAAATCATGAAATTTCAGCCAGTTTCAATGTATTCCTGATAAGCATTGGACTAAAATAATTTCCTAGAAATTAACAGGCAAAATATTACACTGGACAACACAATTTGACTTTTTGTGTGTATCTGAGATTAAACCAAGTTACCTTTATGTTGTTTGGGCTGCTGAGCATGATAATGGCCGTTAAAACACCAGATTAGCTATAGTTTCTTTTAATATCTGTAAAACAAGTTTTACACATTTGCATATACATACCATATGATAATAATGCTCATAGCGGAAATGATTCACAGCGACGCCTTTTTGCCTGTCGCTTGTAATGAGTTTCTGGATCATCTCTTACAAGGTTCCAACAAAAGTCTGCTAGCATTGTTGCATTACATTTTCCTTGGTACCTTTTATCGATGGTAGTAATGTCCTGATGAAATCGTTCCCCATGCTCGTCACTGACAGCACCGCAGTTAGAAGGGAAGAAATCCAGATTAGAGTGTAAAAAGTGTAATTTCAAAGACATGTTGCACCCTAGTCTCTCGTAGCGCTGCAAGAGGGTTTCTACAAGCTCCTGGTAATTGTCAACCTTATTGTTTCCTAGAACGTTTGTGGCCACTTGCTACATTGTAATTCACCTGTGAGGATATCATCAGAACGCTGATCTCTAAAGAGCTGACGTATCTGTGAACCGACAAATACACCTTCCTTGATTTTGGCCTCACTAAGTCTGGGAAATTTATCAGAAGGTATAAAAATCCTGCCCCATTTCGATCCATGGCCTTTACAAAATTCGTCATTAGTCCAAGTTTGATGTGGGGAGGAGGGACCAAGATCTTGTGGTAAAATGTTACCATTATGGAGCAGCACAGCTTTTAAGCTCAACTTGGACGAATCAATGAACAGCCTCCAATCATCGTCTTTGTAGTTGATGTGCAGTGCTGCCATCAGACCTAGTATACCAACGCAAGCAATGAGGTTATCTGTTATTTTGAAATATGGAAGCAGACCTTTTTGCCGAGCACGAAACACAGACACATGCACATTCTCTTCTAGAAGATTCCATTGCTGCAGTCTGGACCCCAACAGCTCTGCTGTATTTTTTGGCAATTCCAGATCTCTCAATTCACTCTGGGTAATTGTATGGGGCTGTACAGACTCTTCAATAGGCACGAAATTGGGATTTCTTGATGTAGATGCTTTCCCGGGTGACGGATGTCCACTGGCCTTATTATCTTCATCATCCAGAGTATAAGATTCTGGTGGGTCAGGAACAGGAAGTCCTTCCCCGTGAGGCACTGCGCGCATCGCAGAGGGAATATTCGGATAGGCCACTTTTTCTTCTTAGAAATACCATGTCCAATTGGAGGAGTCATGCAAAAGTAACAATCATTAAGATGGTTTGTCGGTTCCCTCCACACCATTGGAACTGCAAAATGCACCGATCGTCCTTTTCTGTTCAACCAGCAGCGCAGATTCGTTGCACAGGATTGACAACATATATATGGGGCCCAATACCGGTCCTGGTCACCGATCTCACAACCAAAATAAAAACTGTAAGCTTTCTTAACCCCCCCCCCCCCCCCCCCCCCCCCCCCCCCCCCATCTTGAAAACTAGAGCTAATTTGCGATTTTTAAGTTCATATTTGTAATCAGCATGTCCAAATTAGTTAAAAATAGCTACTTTTGTCTCGGATACATTTTGGCTGTTGTCCAGTGTTATCTTTATGTGGATTTTCATTGTTTTATTAAATTATTTTTCTTTGTAACAGCAGTTACAAAATATCTTCATCAGTAGAGGACAATTTTACCAAGGGTGACACATTTACTAATTAAATATCTTATTCTTGAAATCTATGGAGCCGAGGCATTTTAATTTAATTTTTTGTTAAATGTTGCCGAGAAATTACAGATTTGTTTACCTAATTTCATCTTAGCAGCCAGCAGCCATAATGTAGGTTAGTCAGTTTCATAGGTCAGGGATAACAAAAACAGAAACATAAAGGGTCAGAAAGAAAATGGACAAGAAGTATTACATGTGGATGGATGAATGTGGAAATGAAAGAGTTTGTGGGAGAGGATGGACAAACACCAGAGGCATCATTGCCATAAGTATTAACGTTTTATGTAGTTTTTTTGTTTGTAGGTTTCTCAGTGACTACAAGAGTGAGTGCTTATTAACACGGTATAATAATTGTATACCTGAAGATGAAGTATGGCTTAAAATTGGGGGTTGTCATGGAAAAGAAGTTTGAAAGTTACAATGCAGGTAGTGAATTTAGAGAAACCTAAGTTCTAGACCCAATACCATCCTATTAGCAATGGCTAGAGTCAGAGGCACATGTAGTAATTTATAAATATTTATGAATGGTATGAAAACTCAGATACAGTCATTAAAAGATTTAGAAGGGGAGGGGGAAAAGTTACTGTTTTTTTATCCATGGATTATGACTTTTTGATGAAAATTTAAGGTTTATCCGGAGCTCAATGAACATACCCATATCTTTGGTGTCTCAAGCAAAATAAGATGATTAAGACTTCACTCCATAACAGAACTTTCAAACAAACAAGTCTGACCATGTTAAAGAGAGATTACAAGAGATTCATAAAATTTGGAAATGGAAATTAAAAAAATATTGGCGTGTTACCACAGTTCTTTACATCAGCATTTCTCAAACTGTGTTCCATGTAGCACTAATGTTTTGTGAGCTATTGAAAGTTATTTCATGAAAAAATGTAGAAACAGTTGCTTACAACATATTTTCTAACATTTAAATAAATAATGAGTGAAACAGAAAATAAATAATACACACATAAAAGTCTGTTTCAGGCACTCATGAGAAATAAAGAAGTCAAAAACCAGACAACAGAAAAATATCAGAAGTGAGAGGCTTACGGGGAATCAAACGCAGGACCTTCCAAATGGCACCACCGCCTAGCTACGAAAGCAAATCTCACTATCCTCCCTGCCATCTTGGTACCACAGCAATTTCTCAATAGACCAGCTCCAACAAATCTCCCAGAATCCAGCCAGCAGAAGAGGAGCTACAAATCAGCTGTTAATGACCAAGTTTAGAGAAGAAATATAGAAAGCCTTAAAGTTTCTGAAAGATGGAATCACAGCTAGTCCAGATGGCACTCCAGCATCCTATGCCATCCCTTCACCAGCTCTCTTTTCTGAGTCTGTAATACTACCAATTTGTACAGTGAAAAAAAAAAACATAAAATCCAAAGATGATATGCGAGAAATATCAGTGAGTGGACATAATACAAAAAACTTGAGGTAAGCTAATGACACGGTCTTTATGGAAAATAGTGAAAATGAGTTGCAGGAAATGATTGATACAGAAGTGACAGAAAGTGAAAATAAAGCCTTAGCCTTAAAGCAAAAAATGCAGAAATCTCGCAGTAAACGACTTCCCCGGAACGATTTCTCAAAGTAAATGCAACAGTTTTAAAAATGGTCAATATATTAAAATACCTGTGAACATTAATAACATCAAATGGAAGATGTATTACAAAAGTGATGTGAAAAAAAGACCAAGTAAAAGCTGCATTCTATTTAAAACGAAAAGCATTTCAAACAACAACTCTTCATCCTGTGCAAGTGAGAAAGTGAGCTTTTCAAAGTTATATGAGACCAATCCTAACATATAGAAGTGAGTTACGGACAATTATTAAACAAGTAAGAATAGCACTATATGTGACAGAGATGTGGTTTTACAGAAGAATGTAACAAATAACACGGGCAGCTAAAATTAGCAGTGAGGATGTCTTGAAAGAAGCAATGTAAGAATGAATTTTAGTCATCAGGTTAGAAAGAAGCAATGCAAGAAAGAATTTTAGTCCTCAGGTTAGAAAGAAGCAATGTAAGAATGAATTTTAGTCATCAGGTTAGAAAGAAGCAATGTAAGAAAGAATTGTAGTCCTCAGGTTAGAAAGAGGCAATGTAAGTGTGACAGCGCCATCTTGTCACTACCATTGTCTCCGTGGTTTAGTGCATTTTTACCGCATTATCTTCAAAAAGAAGATTTATTACTAGGCCACAATAAAGCCTAAAAATTAGTTGTGGTGTATTTTAGTGTTTTCGCTCTAGAAAAAGCATCCAAGGCGAGTGTTATTTAAGTGGCCCAATCAATACACGCCGTGGACTAAGTGGAGTGATTAGCCCTAGGGCCTATATAAAGAGATAGCAAACCGGCGAAGAGCCTATTTGAAGATCTCATCAGACACCCAGAGTAAGACAGCAGAGTCGAACTACAGTATAGTTGCCTTGAACACGTGAGTTTGATTTCAAAGCAAAATAGCATTCGTGTTCTATAATTCTGAAATTATATTCAGCGTGAGTCTGTTCTAATGTTTAATGAAATAGATGGATGTGTTTCCAAAGGAGATTTCTTCCAGGACATTCGATTTAGTTCTGAAATGATAAATGAGTAAAAATAATGTGTGGGCAGATTTTACTATTATAAAGTCCAGATCACAGCTGTAAGAGTTTAGTAGCAATTATTTCATTCATCAGACCGGGCAAGAAAGGCAAATATAGTAGGAAACTATTTCATACATGAAGCTGGACAGAGATGTTATCAGGAACTGGAATTTAGATAATATTAACTAGTTGGGAAGATGGCAGTTGGGGGGCCACGTGTTGATGACTGTGAATAAAGAAGGCGATAGCAAATCTGCATAACACGCTTAGTTATCACACGTACTAAGCCTATAATGTTACACTATGTTATATTGTGTGAATTGACATGTGAGTGAAAGCAGGTTAAAGTAATTTTCCCCAGTGATGCAAGAAATAGTTTGAGTGTTAAATCTCCTTTAGGTGATGAATTTAATTCTAGTTTTGTTAAGTCAAGAGTAATTTTATTTTATTCTTTGATATTTTGATTCTTTGATGTAAGGATAATTAAATGTATTTCACAATAATTGACCATAATGCCACAGTAGTGGATTACTTTGAGTGAGGTGAGAATAGGTAATTTGATTTCTGTTGAGCGCAATACCACTCCTTTGTGCGTAAGGCATGTTGAGACAGGTGTTTCTCTGTTTGCTCCTTGCAGAGCATGGAAACACCAATGCAACTGGTGTCCATCGCAAGCCCACAAGAAACATTTTTATGCTATTGCAGTGGTTGTTTCTGTAACAATGAGTTTTATATGATGAGTTCCCAATCTCATCAATCAACATATACAACATGCTTTAGGGTGCAGGGATGGATATTGAGATGGATCAGTTGCGAGGTGGTGGTTTATGCCCATTAAGGAGAGTATTTGTTGTACATATAGTTGAATATTATTTTATGTTATTTTATTATTATTTAATGATGGTTATGTGTAGAATGGTTTGTGAGAACACGTGGGTCTCACTTGGAGATGTATATCTCTCTTCTCCGTTCTTGATGGAGCATGGGGCCACCAGTGTGGGTCTCCTCCGCATGAAGCATTCAGATGCTCTTGTAGTAGTGGTTTTGGTAGCAACCAATGTTACATGGTGAGATTGCCAGCCTCATGCACAACACCATACTAGTACCGCTAGATGACATGCATGTGTGTGTGCATGTGTGTGCATGATAGTTGAATATTCAGTTTCACGCAGTGTGGAAGAAGGACAGTTTGACAGGTGAGAGCATGGTGTTTCTGATTATTTAACTATTACGATTTTAACTAGTCGGTGCTTTGTTTGCATTTTCAGATTAGCAATCGAGCACTGGCTGGGTGTTTGTTTTGTTCACTTTCTTTTAGTTGTTTAATGTTTGCTTCATACGCTTGGTCACTGACTGGGTTGTCTGAATAAATACAGGCCCTGCCTTAAGAATCAGAGTTTTATTGTTGAATAGAGTTAGTTGTGAGTGTGCACGAGAGTAATCAAATATCACAACATTATCATCTCGCCCACCCTATCACATAAGAAAGAATTTTAATCCTCATGTTAGAAAGAAGCAATGTAAGAAAGATTTGTAGTCCTTAGGTTAAAAAGAAGCCATGTAAGAAAGAATTTTAGTCCTCAGGTTAGAAAGAAGCAATGTAAGAAAGAATTTTAGTCCTCAGGTTAGAAAGAAGCAATTCACTTTTTGTTTGGCCATCTTTTGAAAAGAAGAAAGATGGAGTACATCGTGACCACAGGAAAGAATGAAGGAAAAAAAGATTGGGGATGATAAAAAGCTGTCATCAATGGTATCTATACCTTGTAGCGGTATGGCAGCTTGCGTACCCTGACAATCCCCAGAGCTATGACAGTGGGAGTTTTACTCCTGGTAGGTTCAACCAAGCTGGACTGGTCTGTGTGGGTAGGGGTCAGACAAAAGCTGATACCCTGGTCCTCCAGGTTGGGGGTTTTAGCATAGCGCTGACACCCCTGTCTATGTAAAAAAAACAATGAAGTTACGGAAACAACAATAAATGAACAAACTTTGCTGCGGGATGGACATTCGGAGTCTGTGGCTCGTATGACTGTCAGTGGTGAAAGCCGAAAGGAAGCCACTGACATGAAAACGGATGTCCTAACTGCAAAACAGGATACAAGAATAGGTTTTTGGAATGTCAGGACAATGTACGAGACAGATAAACTAAGACAGGTCACGGCAGAAATGAGAAACTATAGGTTACACATTCTAAGGATAAGCGAGAGCAGATGGACAGGGGCAGGAAAAGTTAGAACAGCAACAGGAGAAACAGTACTTTACTCTGGAAGAGAGGATGGACAGCACAATGAAGGCGTAGCCATTATTCTACAGAACGGAATAGAAAGGACATTACTGGAATGGAAACCCATCAACAACAGACTTATAAGATTAAGATTGAGAGGGAGATTCACCAACACTACAATAATACAATGCTACGCACCAACGAATGATAGCGATGAGGAGGTCAAGGATGAATTCTATCAACAACTGCAGAAAGAAATAGAAGACACACCTAGATATGATCTTGTTATAGTAATGGGAGACCTCAATGCGAAAGTTGGTACACACAATACATATAATGAAAGAACAATGGGGAAATGCGGCAGCGGAACAGCAAACGAAAATAGGGATAAACTAATAAGTTTCTGTAGCATTAACAACCTGGTCATTGGAGGAACACTTTTCCCACATACAGAAATTCGCAAATTAACATGGGAATCACTAAATGGTCGGGACAGAAACCAGATAGACCACATCATGGTTAACGGTAGATGGAGACATGCATTACAAGATGTGCAGGTAAGAAGAGGTGCAGATGTGGGAAGTGATCACCATTTAGTAGTAGCAAAACTGAAAGTGAAACTAAGAAGGGCTGGACCAACTGTACACAGAAAAGGTTTGACATCAGCAAATTGAAGGACTCCCTTACCAGAAAAGCTTTTGCGGCCAACATAAAGAAACGATATCAATTTGCTAAAAGTCAGGAAAAGACATTGACTGATGATATAGACCAGAATTTCAATACCATTTCAACAATATACAAGGAAAGCAGCAAATCATGCTTGGGATTCCAGGAAAGGAAGAAGCAAGACTGGATAACACCAGAAACATTAAACACCATAACACTGAGAAAGGAAATGAAAAGAAAGAAAACAGAAGCGAAGTCCCCCAGGTTAAAGCAACTATATAGCAAACAGTACAGTCAGCTGGACAAGGAAGTTAAACGCCAAACCCGAGCCAACAAAAGGAATTTCCTAGACGATCTTGCAAGACAGGCAGAACAGGCAGCACTGAGAAATGAACAAAGCACAGTATACAAAATAACTAAATTCATCAGCGGAAAACGAGGTGTAAACAACATAACATTAGTAAGAGAAGAGCAAGGAAATCTCATCACGACAGCAGAGGGACAGGAAACAAGATGGACAGAGCACTTCAGAGAAACTCTGAACAAGGAACCACCAGAGACACAATTGAATGTTCCTGAGGCTGAAAACGATCTAGATGTAAATATAGACATTCCACGAAAAGAAGAAATCATCACAGCAATCAAAAGGTTAAAGAACGGAAAAGCTCCGGGCCATGATAACTGAAATGCAGAGCTATTTAAGACAGACCCTGAGCTAGCAGCAGAACTATTAGAACCACTATTTGCACAAGTCGGGAAGACGGGGACAACACCATCAGCGTGGAACAAAGGAATAATTGTCTAATTGCCCAAGAAGGGAGATCTTGCAGACTGCAATAATTGGAGAGGAATCACTCTTCTCTCAGTTCCCAGCAAAATACTAGGCAAGATAATTATACAGAGAATTTCAAAAGCAGTAGATCACAAACTGAGGAAAGAACAAGCAGGATTTAGAAAGAACAGAAGATGTGTAGATCATATATTCACTCTCAGGAACATTATAGAGCAGTGCTCGGAATGGCAAAGACAGCTTTACATTAATTTCGTTGATTTTGAAAAGGCTTTTGACAGCATACATAGGGACAGTTTATGGAAAATACTGAGGGCTTATGGAATTCCAAGCTGCATAGTGTCAATAATAAAAAGCCTCTTTGCCAACTTTACGTGTAGTGTTGGGCAGAGCAACCTAACCTTTGAGGTGAAGACAGGAGTATGACAGGGATGCCCCTTATCAACCACTCTATTTTTAACAGTCATAGACTGGGTGATGCGCCAGACAATAGAGGGCAGTCCAAGAGGAATAAGATGGACAACATTTTCTACATTGGAAGATCTGGAATATGCAGATGACATTTCGCTACTAGCACAGTCACATCAACACATCCAGGAAAAAACGGATAGACTTAATAAGTTTAGCCAGCAGGTGGGCTTGAACATCAATTTAAAGAAGTCTGAGGTCATGACGCTCAATGTGAGCAACCCTGAGCCCATATCAGTAAGGAATCAGCAACTGGTACAGACAGATACCTTCACATACCTAGGAAGCATAGTAACACCAGACGGCGGGGCAGGCAAAGACGTCAACATCAGAATGAATAAGGCAAGAACAGCCTTCTTTAGCCTAAACAACATCTGGAAATCCTCCTAATACAGCACAAGCACAAAATTAAGATTATATCAGAGTTGTGTGTTTTCTGTGCTTCTCTATGGTGCGGAATGCTGGAGAGTTACAGAGAAGGAAATGTCGAAATTGTCCTCTTTTCACACAACATGCCTAAGAAAAATTCACCGAATCTTTTGACCGAATACCATCACTAACCAAGATTTGCTTACTCGGAGCAAGCAAGAGGACATGCACACCATCATAGCTGGCAGACGCTGGAGCTGGGTTGGCCATGTCCTCAGAAGAGACCCCGATGCCATCACAAGAACAGCTATGCTTTGGACCCATGAAGGAAAACGAAAGAGAGGCCGACCAAAAACAACCTGGCGGAGGACTGTGGAGGCTGAGATGCAAAGAATGAACCAGAGTTGGGGCACTGTACGAAGGATGGCCACCGATAGGGCAAAGTGGAATCAATTTGTTGTTGCCCTACAAGACGCCACTAGGCGTGATGGCCACTGACTGCTTTGACGGTCGGCGGCTAAGGATCAAAGAAAGAAGAAGATGATAAAAAGAGAAGGTACTGGATATATATATATATATATGTATGGGACATTGAGAGGCCATGAGCGGTAGCATGTTTTTGCAAGAACGGTGGCTCAAACCCATTCGTCCACCTTCACCTTCCCATCCCTCAAGTAGGGCCTTTGCTAACCAGTTTGGCGCCCCCTGGAAGTTTCAAATTAGCGCCCCAATGGCTAGAGTCAGAGGCACATGTAGTAATTTAGAAATATTTATGAATGGCATGAAATCTCAGATACAGTCATTAAAAGATTTAGGATGGGAAGTGAAAAAGTTATTTTTTTTTTATTACGGATTATGACTGTTTGGTGAAAATTTAAGGTTTGTCCAGAGCTCAAGAACATACCCATATCTTTGGTGTCTCAAGCCAAATAAGATGATTAAGACTTCACGCCATAACAGAACTTTCAAACAAAGAAGTCTGACCATACGACTTGCCCACTACATAATGGCATCAAGGTCTCAAAGAGCTGAAGCGCAGTGATAGTTGACGGAAGTCATGTCAAGTTATTCTGGATACTACCTCATTGCAACACCCCTTGTAATGAAGCGGATGTCTAAATGTGAGAGTACAGATTATATACATATATATCTAGGTTTGATTAAAAAAACCAAGCCCCATAGTCAATGTGGCAGTTGTCAACCCAGGTTCATTTTGCTTGTGAGAATGAGATGCCTTGTGTACCATACATGATGAGGTTTTCAGTAAAGTTATGATGTATGAAACTTCGACCTCTGACTTATCTTCTAAATGTCACCATAAATCTTATCTTTTGTAAATGGTGGTAGAAGTAACCACGCCTTCTTCTAATATTTACAGTCTATCTTGTTAGTCTGCTTCTGTTGTTTTGTCAGTCTAAGCCTGCTGGCGCTTTACACACCGACGAACAGACAATACTCAACGACTGCAAATAACTTATTAATTATCTGATGATCAAGACTTTATTGATGTTAACGAACATATTTACATCTGGCAACATTGTGCCCAAATATACTGGTAGAAAATGTTCACATGATCTCTCCGATTGCACTTTCATTCGGCATACAAATTACTTGGTCAGGAAGCTAGCTGTTTAACTTTTGACTTTTTCTTTGGCTAAGACTCTGGCTGTAGTTCTGAGATTTTCACGAACTTTTTTCACTATAACTTCATCTGGCCCAGAAGTAATTGCTGGACCAATACCAGTGATGGAAACTTTATCCTTTAACCATTAGAAATGTTCTGCATTAACTCTACATTTTATTTCCGAAGCTGGACTAACACTGCAAGCACATGTTTCTCAAACTATCTTCACGTTTTATAACTAGCAAAGATTTACATACCAATTGTTCCTTGATGAAATGCTGGAACAACATAACTTGACGCAGCTCGAAAACAACTTTCTGTTGTCATGAAGAAACATGTCATGTCTTCGTGCAAACTGAAGTTGATACACCTATTCACAGTTGTACTTGAGCTGGTACTAACTTGCCACTTTGAGAATAATAGTTGAACAAAGTCTGGAATGGAATTCACCACTATACATCGGATTTGTGGACTACGAAAAGGCATTTGACAGTTTAGACAGAGAATCACTTTGGAAATTGATGAGGCATTATGAAGTTCCCCTGAAGGTCATTAACTTAATAAAGAAAACATATGAAGACATGACATGCAGAGTTCTTCATGAAGAACAGCTTACAGAACCATTTGGGAGAAAGAACAGGAGTGTGACAGGGATACCTCTTGTCTCCATTTCTTTTCTTACTAGCAATAGACTGGGTTATGAGATCATCGACAACACACAACAGAAATGGAATCTAGTGGACTCTGACTAAGCAGTTGGATGATCTGGATTTTGCTGACGACTTGGCTCTTCTGTCCCATAATCGTAATCAGATGCAGGACAAATTGAAAACACTCGATGAGAGGTCACAGCAATTGGGTCTGAAAATACACAGGGAAAAGACATAAATAATGAGAATAAATGCAGGTAATGATAACAGGGTTGAACTTGAAGAAACACCAATACAAGATGTAGAATCGTACACATATCCTGGCAGCAATATAGACAAAGTTGGAGGGACAGACAGTGATATCAAAATAAGAATACAAAAGGCAAGAGGAGCTGTCATTGCATTGGGAAATATATGGAGATCAAGAGAAATCGGATCCAACACGAAAATAAGAATCTTCAACTCAAATGTGAAGTCAGTCCTATTGTATGGCTCTGAGACATGGAGAACAACAAATACAACAACCAAAAAGCTACAGACTTTCATAAATGGGTGCTTGCGTAGAATAGAGGGATTAAAATGGTATGACAAGGTTACCAATGTGGAACTGAAGACAAGAACTAGACAAGTGCCAGTGGAACAAGAGATGAGAACAAGCGATGGCGATGGATAGGACACACACTGAGGAGACCTGTTGATAGCATTACAAGGCAGTCCTTGTTTTGGAACTCCCAGGGCAAGAGGCAGAGGTGAACCAAGAAGCACATGGAGAAGAGAGCTGGAAACAGAGGTGAAGATGATCAGGAGAACGTGGAAAGAACTTGAGATGATGGCACGTGACAGGAGGACTTGGCATGTGTTTGTTGAAGGCCTATGCTCCGTTGAGAGTGGTGGTTTATGGATGGCTTCTTCAGTTAGCTCATGCTAACCTTCGTCATGCAGAATACGCGAGCAAAGAGAGCATTTATTCGTGTGCTCTCGGGTTTTATAAACTCATGTCTCGTGATCAAGTCACGCTATTCACTAATTACTGACATCGTTATCACAGTCTCAGTTATCTCCATTCATGACATTCCTACCACAGCAATTCATTTTGTAGGCAGCTTGAAAATCATACCATGTTCAGCGATGAAGTAGTGTTTCATCACAACGGTTCACGTAACAAACATAATTCACGATACTGGGCCAATGGTAACATACACAGGGTAACAGAAGAACATTTGCTCCCCCCACACACACACACACGAATTATGGTTCAGGACTGCTTTTTTTTAGGAGTAAGATTTTGCAAGAAACATTTCCAGGTCAACATGGGCCCATTGAATGGCTAAATATGTCACCAGACCTAACTCCTTTGGATGTTTTTTTTAATGGGGCCTCCTTAAATCAGGTGTTTATCAGCGAGTTCGAGCACTTAATTCAATTTATATAATAAATTGCCAATGGGGCATGGTAACTCACACCCCTTGTATGTCCTGGCTAACTGTCATGTGCCGAAAATGTGTTCGACGTTTAAGATGTATTCATTGATTCGGTTGTTATTTTATTCTGTGACAAAATTATAATTTTACGTTTGCTGTATAATACAGCCAAAACAACACATCATCGTTTCCGTCTAACATAAATAAAAGCTTTTGATTTTGTCTAGAAATACAGACACGTATAGTAAAAACACGGCTTAAGCTACACACTTTTATTTTCTAATACACTAAAATGGAAGTTCTTCAATACTCTTCAAGTTGTGTTTACGGCATTAAGTTTTGTTATTCTGTACGGTACACAGTTTTGTGTAGAACGTCACCAAGGTATGTGATCCTTTCACAGCTGTATTCTTGTGAAAATTGTCTAATTTTAATTGTTGTATGGGCCCGGGACAGGTCTTTAGACATTCCTTCAACTCTTGATAGTTTAAACAACATCTGGAAGTCCTCTCAGTACAGCACAAGCACAAAATTAGGATTATATCAGAGCTGTGTGCTTACTGTGCTTCTCTATGGCGTGGAGAGCTGGAGAGTTACAGAGAAGGAAATGTCGAAATTGTCCTCTTTTCACACAACATGTCTAAGGAAAATTCACCGAATCTTCTGGCCAAACACCATCAGCAACCAAGAACTACTTATTCGGAGTAACCAGGAGGACATGCACACCATCATAGCTGGCAGACGCTGGAGTTGGGTTGGCCACGTCCTCAGAAGGGACCCTGATACCATCACAAGAACAGCTATGCTATGGACCCCCGAGGGAAAGCGAAAGAGAGGCCGACCAAAAACAACTTGGCGGAGAACTGTGGAAGCTGAGATGTAAAGAATGAACTACAGTTTGGACACTGTACGAAGGATGGCCGCTGACCGAGCAAAGTGGAATCAGTTTGTTGCTGCCCTACAAGACGCCACCAGGCGTGATGGCCGCTGACTGCTTTGACGGTTGGCAGTTATGGATCAAAGAAGAAGAAGATGTCATCTAAAACATACTAAACCAAGGGCTCAACTAATTTTCCTCGAATTAAACTCATAATCTATGGTACAATTTATCGCGCCAAAATTAAGTAATAATGGTTTAAAGTGTACATTTTTTAGATCGAATATCGCAGTCCGCCAATGAATTAACATTATGATAAAGTGAAGCATGTTAAAATTTAGATTCATGTAATCTTTTATACCATCTACAGCTCGAGCTACAAGAAGCGTTTGTTGTGATTTCTCCAATGTTGTTTTTTGTTGTTTTTGTTTTGCGTACGCCCGCTAATACTCGAGGCGAAATCTGAGGTTAGTATGTCTAACCTGAGACTGATTTTTTCGTGAGTATCCCTTTTTTCTTGTACAGAGACAGGTGTCCTTCGCCATTGAGGCAGATACTCGCCGATTTCTGAGGTACCCATTAGAGCTGGGTCGGCTCAGGAGCCGCCAGTCCCTGGTCGACGACACTTCTTCAGATGTGCTCGCCAGAGCTCGAGTTAATCCAGTCCAAATTCCGGTCGACTAAATCTTTAAATGTCCTCGCCCTGGTCTGATCCTGGGTCACCAGGTTGCCAACGCAGTTTGGTAACCACCACACCAGCACGGCTCCCCCAATGTTTTAAGTAGGGTCAATTCTATGGTAGTCTTTCTAACTTTCGGAATGTTTGTTGTTAATGTGTCAGCAGGGGACGCTTTGTATCACGTGATTTTTTCGTTTGATCATCATAATATATAATGTTAACAGTTGGAAACATGGCCACATTACTGTAATTAATTTGTCAGGTGAAATAATGAGTGAGAATGTTTGGAAAGGTCTTGTGATTTATATATAAGTTAATGTGTTCAATTACATAATTTGAGGGAAATTATTGTGTGACCTTCTGTCTCAATCGCGGAGAGGTGAAAATTTCAAGATAAGGCGGGTTAAGTGATGGAGAATGACATACGTAGAATACAAGATCACAAGTTAAAAGTTGTTAGGCGGCGTTTTAACACGAGTGACTCAAATGCTTGGTTGTTCTGTGTTCACAAAATTAGGTTTGGGATCGTTGTACAGGAGATTGAGTAGGTTGCATTTGTTCAGTCTTTCTTTCTGCATAAAGTACTGAACACAGGTATTTCGAGTCCCCGAACACTTTAATACAATATTAAATCTGCATAATCTGGACATTTACATCCATAGAAAAATACTTCCTGTGAACTACACTACTTTGACCCAATATTATTTCCAGGTCTGAACATGAATATTCTTTCTTTCATTCCGGAAACCAGAGACATAAAACTTCTACAACAATCTAGTCACGCGATCTTTCCGCTTCAAAACTAGCGATGTACTGACATTTCAAAGTCATCGCATTACAGAGAAGACAAAAATCTATTCTAAAACTGAGAGCCAGGGACCCAGCCCTCCAGGACGACCCAGAGTCCGCTGGGAGGACAACATTAATTAATCTCTGAAGGACAGAGGACTAGAATGGAACCAGGCCAGGAGGAAGACAGCCGATAGAATAGTATGGCGCTCTCTCTTTCAAAACTCTACACCCCACGGTAGAAGAGGAACGCTTAAGTAAGTAAATTAAAAACTCCAGTGTGAAATGCAATTCCACTGTGTAACATCTATTACAGAATCGTAGTTTACCGTCAAATCCAAAGATAATTAATCTCCGTGGCTAAAATTGCACGAGAATGGCAATTACACTCCAAATCTCTAAGGTAAGTATCTTTATGGCGCAGTTTCCAGAGTGCTCTTTGCCCGTCTCGCTAAACTCATGTTATAAAATATCTATTTCCGTCAATCTTTACTCATGTTAAAATGCCAACTACCCAACATGTTATGAGGTATTTTATAAACCACAGTTTCCACACCCTACCCCGGACAGTTCGTGGGTGTCTCTGCGGAGTCTAAGAAAGAATAGGAATAATTGTTTACTTAAGTATGAAGTAAGAGATGACTATTGTGATGCAGAGCCGGAAACTGGCAACCTCGTCGTGATAAAAAAAATTACTACAGAAACTAGCAAACTCATTGTGATAAAGAAATTACTACAGAAACTGGCAACCTTATCGTCATAACGAAATTACTACAGAAACTAGCAACCTGATCGGTTTAACAACAATTACTACACAAACTGACAACTTCATCGGGTTAACAAACATTAGTACATAAACTAGCAACCTCATTGGGTTAACAAAAATTACTACAGAAACTAGCAACTTCATCTGGTTTACAAAAATTACTACAGAAACTAGCTGTTGATATTTACTGTTGTGTGTAGTAAATATTGTAAGATATAATGAGACGTGGCTGGCTGTCATACATTCTCACGTTATGAACTTTAATCACGAAGCCTGAACACAGGATACAAACTCGATATGTTTAATTCGCCATCTTAGAAGTAGGAGGAAGTAAGAAGGGAAACAGAAGAGTTAGCATAAGGGCAAGTAACTCTAGTGGGAAACAAACTAAACATCGAAACATTATACCGTATACATAAAGACTACATCAACATCCCCCTTCTTTATGAGTGAACAAAGTCATTCATCCGAGAGGGTTTCTTGCGATCTCTTTGGGGTCTCTTAGGGCAAGATGGTAGGAGAGAATGTTTCTGTTCTTTGCCAGCCTTCCCAGGACTAGAAGTAGCTGGGGTTGAAGGATCAACTTCTGGAGGATTGG
This sequence comes from Oreohelix idahoensis, assembly GCA_024509875.1. Taxonomy (NCBI): domain Eukaryota; kingdom Metazoa; phylum Mollusca; class Gastropoda; order Stylommatophora; family Oreohelicidae; genus Oreohelix; species Oreohelix idahoensis. The sequence continues at coordinate 71,675 of JAMPIV010009032.1, forward strand.
GAATGTTCACTTCACTAGTGTTCTCCATGTCTGGCAAAACAACCTGTTGCTCGGGTAGAACTGGAGAGGAGACATCAATTTCCAGGTCCTCGGGATCAGGTGTGAAAGGTGTTGTTTTAGGTCTTAGATGAATTCTGTTTCTGACATATTGACCTCCATTCTCCCCTTCAACGAGATAAGATCTTTCAGAGAGCCTCTTATCAATCCTTCCAGGTTGCCAGTTTGGTTGTTCAGGGTCTTGATAGTAGACTGGCTGGTGAGACAACTTGGGCAGATCATGAGCAGTTTTATCATAATACTTCTTCACTGATCTGTCTCTCTTGCCTCTACTTTCAAAAACTTTACTGTGAGATGCAACGGGTTTCACTGCAGAAGGTATCAGCGTACGCAGTTTCCTGTTGAACAGTATTTCTGCTGGACTTTGATCAAACCTTTGTCTCGGCGTATTACGAAGTTCAAGTAGTGCCTCACATGCATCTGTATTATTTTCAACAGTCTTTCTCATCATACCCTTGATGAGTTTCACAGCAGATTCAGCTAATCAATTGGCTTTATGGTGACCTGGTGCTGATTTAACATGAAGTATTCCCCATCTAGCAGTAAATGATCTGAACTGTGCAGACGTAAACTGAGTACCTTGGTCAGATACAATAACTTTAGGGACACCATAACGAGCAAAATGAGACTTCAATTTCCTGATGACTAACTGTGCTGTCATTGTAGGTAGAAAGTCTACTTCAATGAAGTTGGAGAAGTAGTCAATCAGGACTAAATAATATCGGCCTTCTATAATAAAGATGTCAGTGCCAACTTTCTCCCAGGGTGATAAACCTCTTGAGTGTTGGTTTAAAGGTTCTTTAGTATTCCTTGCCTTCGTTTCTTGACATTCTGGACAACTGTCAGCTATCTGTCGAATCTCAGCCGTCATGCCGATCAAAAACAGGCAACTTCTGGCCCGGTGCATCATGCTGTCAAATACAAGATGAGCAGCGTGTAGCTTTTGCTTGATTTCAGGCCTCAGTGCTTTTGGGATAAGAATACGCTCTCCTTTAAGTATTATGCCTTGTTCTGTTGTCAGCGTATCATGAATGTCGAAATAAGGCATAAGCTCAGCTGGTACATCAGACTTTCTTGTAGGCCACCCATCCAAAATGGTCGACTTCAACCTCTGGAGCACGCTGTCTTTCAGAGTTTCAGCTTTAATCTTTTCCATCATCACATCTGGTATTTCAGGTAATCTTACAGGTGCATCAGCTCCTGCATTGCTCTCTCTATCAGCTAAGGAATCCAATGTGACATTATGAATACAAACTCTGGAGAGTGTGTCAGCTATAAAAAGATCGGAACCTTGTACCCATTGGAATTCAAAGTCATATCGATGGCTGCGCATCAGTAAATTCTGCAGTCTTCGAGGAATTTGACTCAGAGGTTTCTTAACGATGGCTGCCAAATGTTTATGGTCGTTGATGACTGTAACTTTCCTTCCATAAGTGTATTGGTCAAAGCGTTCCAAACCATATACAACAGCTAAGAGTTCCTTCTCAATTTGAGCCCAGCGTTGTTCTGTTTCAGTTAGAGCTCTTGAAGCAAACTCTATTGGATGACCATTTTGTAGGAGGACAGCCCCAAGTCCATAGCTGCTACTATCAACTTGAATACACAAAGATTCATCAGAATCATAGTATGCAAGTACTGGAGTAGAAGTAATCAGTTTCTTGATTCTCTTGAAAGCTTGTTCGCATTCAGCAGACCAGATAAAGGGAGTATCGTTACGTGTAAGTTCTCTTATTGGATGAAGAAGTTCTGAAAGATTGTTGAGAAACTTTGCTAGATACTGTATCATGCCACAAAATCTGCGAACCTCATGACAGTCCTTAGGAACGGGCATGTTTAGTATTGTCTCAACATTTTTCTTGTCTGGTTCAACACCTCGAGCAGTATTAAGGTGACCCATGAAGGTAATTTCTTCTTTCTTCTCTTGAGCTTTAGCGTCATTCAGTTTAATGCCTTTCTCTTTACACCTATGTTTCAGTGCTTTGAGCTTTAGATCATGGTCTTTAATTGCTTGCTGTCTGTTTGATCCACAATCTGCAATAACTATGTCATCAGCAACATTGATGCAACCATGAAGACCTTCGAGAGCTTGTGCTAGATGCCTCTGGAAAATTTCACTGCTTACATTCAAGCCAAATGGTAGTCTAGACCATCTGAACCTACCAAAAGGTGTAATCATTGTTGTAAGTTGACTTCTCATCAAGTTTGATATGACAGAATGCTTCCTTGATATCCAGCTTTGTGAAAATCTTGGCATTATTGAGTTCAGGCAATACATCATCCAAAGTTGGCAATCTGTAATGCTCTCTTTGCAAAGCCTCATTCAGGGGTCTAGGATCAATACATATTCTTAAGAAACCATCAGACTTTTCAACAACAGCCATTTGGTTAACCCATTCAGTCGGTTCCTCTACTGGTATTAATATACCTCTGTTCATTAGATTTTGAAGCTCTGACTTTACCTTGCTCTTAAGTGAAAATTGTATTTTTCTGCACGGCAGTGCCTTTGGACGAATATTAGGATCAATATGCAACACAGCTTCATCCAGGACACCTAGATGGTTATCAGAGTTATGATCATTATCTAAACTGTCAGTAGCCACCTTAGCAATAAATTTGTTTGTGTTGACTGTCACAAACTGTAGATCCTGCAGTGTATTGTTGCCCAGCAAACATGTGAATTTATTTTTCACAACAGTAAACCTTATATTGTGTTTTGTCCCAGTCTTAGGATTCTCAGCAGTTAATATAACTTCTCCCAGTGGAGTCATCTTAGTACCATTCCACATAACAAGCCTCTGTTTAGTGGGTAACAATTGTTCTTGCATCACAAAGCGTTGACAGATTGTATTCACATCAGCTGCTGTGTCTAACTAAAATTTTACCATTTTTCCATTGACAATGAGTTGTGCAGATGTACAAGCTTTGCTAGACTTCACACAAGCAAGAAAAACTTCAGAATCTTCCACTGACTCTGTGTGAACAGTGTGAACTTTCTTGCATTTAGCTTTGAAATGGTTTCTTTCCCCACAATTTGAGCAAAACTTCCCCATGCAGGACACTTTTTCTTAATCAATAGATGTTTCTGTCCGCAGTAATGACACTCCTTTCTAGGTTCAAAGTACCCACTGTCAGTGTTACTTTGACAGGCTTTACCAGCAGCATGCCCAGTGTCTCTCTTGGGAGGTTTATGGTTGAGTGATTTTTTTCTGTACCTTTTCAACCCTTGCTTCAGAAGGTTGTACTGTATTACTCATCTCTCTTATGTCTTTTCCAGTTTGCTTGAAGACTCTGCATATGTGAATGGCTTTCTTTAGATCGAGGTCAGCTTCTCTCAAGAGCTTCTCTTGTAACCTTTTGTTAACAGTAAAGACAATTTTGTCTCTTATCATACGATCCTTGTCATTAAAGTTGCACAAATCTGCCTTAGTTTTCAGCTCAGTCACAAAGGAATTAAAGGGATCTTGAAGAGGTGTGTCCCAGAATCTGGAGGTATGTAATACTTCATTGCTTCGTGAGCTACAATGATTCTGGAGAAAATCGAGAATTTTAGTAGGATTAGAGTGGTCTCCTTCCTCTGCAAGTTGATCAAAAACTTCAACAGCTTGTGGTCCAGCACAGTGTAGGATAATGGCCGCCCGAACAGGATCAGGTTTAGAGGCCGCCTCTGTTGCATGCATGTATAATTCTAACTGTCGTCTCCATTTACGAAATGTGTCTGGTTCGACGTTATTTATGTCTAGGCAGGGTGGTAACCGAAACATGGGCCGTTCTGCCATGACGAAATGTCTAATAATGGTATGCAAGCAATAACCTACCAACAGAAGAGTTAAACTTGTTTTTACCAGTTTATCGTCCCTCACCTCAAGTCTATGACGTCAGCACACGTGTCAGCAGAATTGTTCGGATTCTGTAGAAATAAACACCGCTGCCACCATTTCTATATTTACTGTTGTGTATAGTAAATGTTGTAAGATACAATGAGACGTGGCTGGCTGTCATACATTCTCATGTTATGAAGTTTAATCACGAAGACCGAATACACACTGGATACATACGACTACGTTTAATCAGCCCTCTTTAGAAGCAGGAGGTAGTAGAAGAGTTCCCATAAGGGCAAGTAACTCTAGTCGGGAAAACAAACTAAACATCGAAACAGATATATACAATATCAACAATAGCAACCTCATCGGGTTAACAAAATTTGCTGTATAAACTAGTAACCTCATCACGTTAACAAAAATTACTAAAAAACTGACAACCTCATCGGGTTAACAAAAATTACTACAGAAACTGAAAACCTCATCGGGTTAACAAAAATTACAGAAATAGCAACTTCATCGGGTTAACAAAAATTACTACTAAAACGGACAACCTCATCAGGTTAACAAAAATTACTACAGAAATGGACAACCTCATCACGTTAACAAAAATTACTACAGAAACTGACAACCTCATCAGGTTAACAAAAATTACTACAGAAACTGACAACCTCATCGCGTTAACAAAAATTACTACAGAAACTGACAACTGAAAGAACACATTAAAGCTTAGGTGTATATTTCTTGCAAGGGAACAAGGTGCAGGGATAGTCCATGTTCCGTAAGGAGTGAAATGGGCAGGATGATGTTGATAATATTCCATCTCCTCCACGCCCTTTCCATATTTTCTCCCCTCAGCGACTACATCTCATTAACAAATAACCACGAAATGTTATCTATTATTCACAAGACCCATTAAAACATTTATATTCATTACATCTCCTCTACAACATCACGCAATTTAAATTATTGTCTTTCAGATACTAGCCAAGCTCAATCAGACTGTAGGAAAATGGGCAATAGATTGTTCCTATTTAATTATTTGTTGATGTCTCTGGAAATTCAGGGCTGTAAAAAGGATAAATCAGTCTGTACTATAAACATCCACCATTTGAATGTCCATTAATAAGGGAGAAAAAAAGAAAAGTCTATTTAATGTATATGTTAGTTAAAGCATAGTGTGGTTACTTGCCTTGTACAAGAGACAACCGCCATCAGCGATTAATAAATTAATTGGAGAACAATCGTTATGTGAATCCTTTTATCTTCCTACATGTTACAACATTACATTCAGTTTTTTTATCTTTCCTCCATTTTCTTCCAATAACTCGTTTACCTTCATCTACCATGTCGGCTTACTACAACTTCTCTTCTTTTCACCGGATTTTTTTTCTCACTATTCCACAGGGAAGGGAGTCGGTTTTGTCCTCGGCTATTTCCGTTATCTCTCGTATTGTGTAAAAGATAAAGGTAGATTTTTCCTGCCCTCCCTGTTGTTTGATTTTAATTATCTTCGCAAGTTAAATATATCCTTCCTCTAACACTCACAGTTATCAGACTTCCGGTGGAAAAGCATTCTCCAAATGGTATGTCTCATCCACTCTTGTATATGCTTCCACACATTAAAAAGACAATTCAAATTACACTACGGACCCCCACCCCCTCCACGCAGCAGACTAGCTAATCTGAGAAAAGTTACACAATTAACGTTCACTGTTTAAACACTACGTACAGGACGACCCCGCGTCGGCCACTAGTTCACAAATCAAAGATACGCGATAATCAGATGAAGATTTATTTGTAAACGTCGTAGATTCTAGATAGTCTCACTCACCAAACACCCGAAACAAAGAAATGAACACACATTGAAACAACGAAAACGAACAAACATTGAAACAACGAAAACGAACAAACATTGAAACAATGAAAACAAAGAAACATCCAAACATTGTTCCAGATGAAGGTGGTTCAAGGTTCTCTCTCTTGACGTCATCACTAGGAGAATTACGTTGCACTGTTTCGTTAAGCCTGTTGCCCAGTGTATCCGATTTCAACAGGCTTTTCTGTAGGGTTCCCTTTTTGTGACAGAATGGTTTGCGTTTGGGGATGTAATTTTGTGTGATCTCTCACACCTTCAGCAACTCGGGCAGCATCACTTTTTTCTTCATTTTTCTCTTCCTCTCACTCATCTCTATTATGTGGCATATTTTAAGCACCATTTGTTTTACAGACATCTGTTTGGCGGAGGCACGCAAATAAAGGCGATAATTCGATAATCTGTCAGGGTAGACATCTTGGCGGAAGACATTACGACAATAAAAACATGGTCACAATATTGTGGGAAGCAGATAAGTGCAGCCGGAAAAAAATTACGTCTTATTACTTCCCCACCCAAACAGTTCTAGAGAGATTTGATTGGTTTGATTTGAGATGCCTGGAATATACAAAGAATTATATTGGAACATTCGGCGGAAACACCTTCTGTGATTTGAACTGAGAATGATCTGAGAATATAATCTAGTGAACTCAGAGGCACAGAACAGGCAGCTTCGCAACTTCATACGTGCAACTCCCAACAGCCAGGAAGAGAAGGATCGGACCTTGAATTCCTATATCAGAAGTGACAGATCGACAGTATTTGGGCAACTCTGAAACCTTAACTCTTTGTCTCCGGAACAACGCTAAGAGCGTTGGTCAGATTTGACACTCATGCCAAAACAAATCTCTGAGCGTTGTTTTTAGTCTATAAATAATTAAGAGTGGAAAATAATTGCGGAATCAAAGAGTTAAGAGTAAACTCGCATACTTAAATACAGACTGTAAAACTTCAGGGACAAGGACTTTATAAATTCAAGACTGGAAACATAGGAATTGGATCATAAGTCATACTTACTTACTTACTTAGTCGCTCCCTTTCTACTGTGAGGTATAGAGGTTTGGAAGAGAGAGCGCCAGACTATCCTATCAGCTGTCTTCCTACTGACCTAGTTCCATTCTAGTCCTCGATCCTTCAAAGATTGTCTAATGTTGTCCTCCCAGCGGTGTTTAGGTCGTCTTGGGGGTCTGGATCCCTTGCTCTTTGTTTCCCATGCTTGTCGTGGTAGCCGATCTTCTCCCATTCTGCAGACATGGCCAAACCATCTCAGTTGGGACTGTTCTACTTGGGTATGCAGGGGACGTATCGTCTGGTTGCGGACCATGTATCTTCTTGTTATTTCAACCACCTTCCTCAGATACCTCATTTCTGAGGTTTGGATCTGGCTTTTGTGGGTTGTAGTCATTGCCCTGACTCGCATCCATATGTCAAGACTGGGACATTGGTGGTGCAATACCGTATACAGCCACCTTCGTTCTCTTACCAACCTCTCTCTTGCTGAGGAATCCTCGATTTATGGTCTGAAAAAGTCTCCCAGCTGCTGCTTTTCGAGTGGCCAACTCTTCTTTGATGCCCCCCTTTCGGTCTAAAATAGCTCTGAGGTATTTGAAGTGGTTGGCCTGCTCCAGGACCTGTTTTCCCAGCTTAATCTGATGTCTTCTTTCTTCTCGTGATATTACCATGGATTTTGTTTTACAGCTGCTTATGACAATCCCTCTCTTCTAAAACTCTTCCTTCCAGACTTGCAGGTTGGATTGGAGATGTGCCTCTGATTTAGAAATCAGGGCAACATCATCAGCAAATGCCAGCTCATCATCAGTCATAAGAGAAATAATATCCCAGACAAAGTGTATCGCAGAACACCACTCGAAGAGGAATTACTAGTTTCCCAGACCAAGTGTATCACAGAACACCGTCATAAGCGGAATTTCTCAGACGAAATTTATTCGAGAGCATATGCACCGAAATTGCTCGCGTCCTTCTAAAAAATCTGCACAAGGAGATTGTGTATTCCCAAAAATTTGGGGTAAGTTGTGAAAATGTCTATTACAAACGTGAGTTTAACATGTTTTCTTGCTAGTGGTTGTATATAAGGCTGGCAACCTCAACATATGAAAATAGTAAATGCATGAACCATTACTGCAAGAGGCTAGTAATTGTTTCTGACTAGTCGTGCGGGAAACTCGAAAGCAGAGTGGCCCCAGACTCCTACGGGAGGACTGATGAGTAATGAGTGATGATTACCTCACAATTGCCTAAAGTGAAACATATACTGTTCAAAAAAAGAAACGCAACGTTTTTGGTGTTACTTTTATAAAAGATATTCGCTGATTGGACATCAGTCAACCTATCGACTGTGTCATCCTGTTCATTAACTTCACGTGGTTACCTGAATTGTACTCACCTCATGATTCACGAGGTCATGAAAGAGGTCAAGGTCAAAACAACATTTTTGACAATAACTCGTGAAAGGTTCATGAAAATCCCGTGAAACTTACTGAACACAAAACTCTCTGACCATATTATTGAATGCCTATAAAAGATTGACGCTCCTCGAATAAATTCAGTTGAAAATTCAATGCGCAAGTTTGGCTCATCTCACTACAGAACAACGACTCATCATCATTGGACGTTTACAGACTTGACAGTCACAAAGTGTAGTGGCCAGACATTTTAATGTGGTTAGAAGCACCATTAGTCGCCTTTGGGGGCGATTTCAAGAAAATGGCTCAGTGGCAGACCGGCCGCGCAGTGGAAGACCCAGAGTCACAACTCCTGCCGAAGACCGCTTCATACGGCTGCATCACCTCAGGAATCGATTTGCATCTGCGTCCTCCACAGTCCAGTCAATGTCAGCAGCTCGTCGAATTTCAGATCAAACGGTCAGGAACCGGCCGCACGACTCTGGTCTTTGGGCTAGAAGACCCTACAGAGGTCCTGTTCTTACGGACCGGCATCGCCAGAACCGACTGCAGTGGGCGACCCAGCATCGTCAATGGACCGTTGGGAATGACTGGAGACGGGTTTGGTTTAGTGATGAATCATTTTTTTTTGCTCCAGCGACACGATAGACGGAGAAGAGTTTACCGCAGAGTCCATGAGCGCTACGCCCAGAACAGCGTTGATGAGGCTCCTCCACATGGTGGTGGAGGTGTACTGATGTGGGGGGCGATCAACTTCATGGGAAGAAGTGACCTGGTGCAAATTGAAGGACGCCTGAATGCCCAATGATACGTCGCTGAAATTCTTAGTCCTCGCGTCCTTCATCTTGTGGCTGCACGAGGGTCGATTTTTCAGCAGGATAACGCTCGACCTCATGTGGCACAACTCACCACCCAGTTCCTCGCTGACAACAACGTCCAGACCATTCCGTTGCCAGCCTTGTCATCAGACATGAACCCCATTGAACACTTATGGGATGAACTCGACAGACGACTCCGCCAGCGAGACGTGGCTCCAGCCAATCTCCGACAGTTGTCTCTTGCACTGCGGGAAGAGTGGGCAGCCATCCCACAACAACAGATCCAACGGCTAATCGGATCCATGTCAAGGAGATGTCGTTCTCTGATAGAGGCCAGAGGAGGCCATACACCTTACTGAAACGGAGGCCTCAGTCGCAAAGAATAAAAGTCCAAACCAAATTTAATGAACATCATTTCATTGTTAAAGTTTGAAAGTTTCTTCATGCCAAGATTGAAACATTAATTCCGTAAAATAAAATTTTGGTACAAGTTTAAAATTTGGTGTCCATTACACTGCAATAATGTTGCGTTTCTTTTTTTGAACAGTATATTATCTTGTGAGGTTGATGAACCTTTCTCAATTGTAATTCAGGCAAATCATTTTTTACGCAGTCCAGATGCAATTTCCTAGTTAACACACAGAAGGATATTGGTGAATTTTCATCATATTCCGTGAATTACACTGTGTGTTCAGGAATTTAATTCTTCTGAGAGGTTAACATTGGTGGGTGGAGCGCATGACAATGGGCCTGTCAGTTTGCAGCAAACAAATGTACTCAGCAGGTATTTGTTTCTTTCTATTTGTCTAAAGTTCGTGGTTACAAGACATCAGACGATTTGTGGTTCTAACGCCGCTAGTATGAGAGACAAGTATCCACCATAACGACGCACATTGAAAGAGAGTGTGAAGAAGGCTTTCGTCATCACAGAATTGATGAACCACAGCTGCAGGACTTACTCATTCAAGCTAAGTGCTAGCTAAAAGGCACCAGCAAAAAAGACATTTCAGTTAAACTTTTGGACCCAAAGACGCAGCAACAGAGAATGCAGTCAGCGACCCATAGCTTGACTGATTGCGTCAGGGTCAGCGAACCAGAGCTGACCAAGACCCTACTCCACCTCCAAGTGGTGGTCCTGGAAACAGGCTGCATCACTGCAGACTGGCTGAGAGAGTAGGGATCGAAGAGGGAAGGCAAACCCGGTCCCAAAAAATGCCGTGCTGAAGTCGGATGTGTCGGCCGAAAGGCATAGATATCGCAGCTTCACTGTAAACAGACACAACGCAACCAACGTCCTTTTCAGGACAAACGAGGAAGAAGAAGTAAAACTGTAATTATAAAGTTACATTCCCACCTACGTCTCAATGACGAGAACTTTATATCCATCAAAATTCCATTAATCTTTCTATACTTATTTTAATATATTAAAGACTATTTCACTATTACATTTTTTACCTGTTGTTTTAAAAACTAAACAATAGTAGTTGATTCAAAAAATTGAGAGCAAACGTGTGAGCCAGAATCTTTTTTTTTTTTTTTTTTTTTTTTTTCGTACGCCCGCTAATACTCGAGGCAAAATCTCAGGTTATTATTAATGTCTAACCTGACATTGATTTTACGTGAGTATCCCTTATTCTTGTAAAGAGACAGGTGTCCCTCGCCATTCAGGCAGATACTCGCCGATTTCGGAGGTACCCATTAGAGCTGGGTCGGCTCAGGAGCCGTCAATCCCTGGTCGACGACACTTCTTCAAATGTCCTCGCCAGGTCTCGAGTTAATCCAGTCCAAATCCCGGTCGACGAAAAATCGTCAAATGCCGTCGCCTGGGTTTGATCCTGGATCACCCGGTCGCCAGAGCGGTGTGGTAACCACTACGCTAGCGCGGCTCCTAGAATCTTTCATTCATTCATAACCCTCCACTCCCAAAGGAGCAGAGGACTTCAACAAACACATGCCAAGTCCTCCTGTCACGTGATATCATCTCAAGTTCTTTCCACGTTCTCCTCATCATTTTCACCTCTATTTCCAGCTCTTTTCTCCATGTGCTTCTTGGTCTACCTCTGCCTCTCTTTCCCTGGGGTTCCAGAACAAAGACTGCCTTGTAATGCTATCAACAGGTTTCCACAGTATGTGTCCTTTCATCGCCATTGTCTTCTTCTCATCTTTTGTTCCACTGGCACTTGTCTAGTTCTTGTCATCAGTTCCACGTTGGTAACCTTGTCATACCATGTTAATCCCTCTATTCTACGCAAGCACTCATTTATGAAAGTCTGTAGCTTTTTGTTGTTCTCCATGTCTCAGAGCCATACAATAGGACTGACTTCACATTTGAGTTAAAGATTCTTATTTTCGTGTTGGATCCGATTTCTCTTGATCTCCATATATTTCCCAATGCAATGAAAGCTCCTCTTGCTTTTTGTATTCTTGTTTTGATATCACTGTCTGTCCCTCCAACTTTGTCTATAATACTGCCAAGATATGTGTACGATTCTACATCTTGTATTGGTGCTTCTTCAAGTTCAACCCTGTTTTATTTACCTGCATTTATTCTTATTATCTTTTCCCTGTGTATTTTCAGACCCAATTGCTGTGACCTCTCATCGATTGTTTTCAATTTGTCCTGCATCTGATTACGGTTATGGGACAGAAGAGCCAAGTCATCAGCAAAATCCAGATCATCCAACTGCTTATTCAGAGTCCACTGGATTCCATTTCTGTTGTGTGTTGTGGATGTTCTCATAACCCAGTCTATTGCTAAGAAAAGAAATGGAGACAAGAGGCATCCCTGTCGCACTCCTGTTCTTATCCCAAATGGTTCTGTATGCTGTCCTTCATGAAGAACTCTGCATGTCATGTCTTCATATGTTTTCTTTATTAAATTAATGATCTTCAGGAGAACTCCATAATGCCTCATCAATTTCCAAAGTGATTCTCTGTCTACACTGTCAAATCCCTCTTCGTAGTCCACAAATCCGATGTATAATGATGAATTCCATTCCAGACTTTGTTCAACTATTATTCTCAAAGTGGCTGTCTGGTCTGTACAGGATCTGTTTTGTCGACAACCTGTTTGTTCATCTCTCGGTTTCTTGTCTATGGACTCTTTTAATCTCTCAAGGATAATCCTATTTAATACTTTTCCTGGCACTGATAGTAAAATTATTCCCCTATAATTTGTGCACTCTTGTAAATTTCTCTTCTTAGGCAACTTAACCAGATATCCTTCCTTCTATTCTGCTGGTATCTCTTCCTTTTCCAAGACTTTACCAAGTAATTTATATAACATCTCTGTAGCTGTGTCGATATCTGGTTTGATGGCCTCTGCTGGAATGCCATCAGGTCCACACGCTTTTCCCACTCTTAGAAGCCCTTATGGCTTTCTTTATTTCTTCTTTCGTTGGTCTTTCACCATTAATTTGTAGCTCTTCTTCTGCTGGCTGGATGTCCGGTGGGTTTTGTGGAGCTGGTCTATTGAGGTCCTCAAAATATTCTGTCCACCTCTTCATTTGCTCTTGTATATGGCTGAGCAGTTTTCCATTCTTGTCTTTTATGAGGCAACTTATTTGCTTTTATTTCCCTGTCAGCTTCTTTGTGCTGTTATACAGTTCTCTCATATTTCCTTTGGCTGCAGCATCTTCTACCTCTCTTGCCAACTCCTCAATATACTTCCTCTTGTCTCTTTTGATACTTCTTTTAACTTCTTTGTTTGCTTCTGTGTACACTTCTTGAGCCTTAGCTTTGGAACTTCTGGTTTTGCTTGTGTTTAAATCTGCTTTCTTGTTTTTTTTCTGTCTTTTATCTTATTGATGGCTTCTGTTGTTATCCATGCTTTTTGTTGTCGTTCCCTTTTCCCCAGTATTTCTTCACATGTCTCATTCCATACCGTTTTGATTAACTGCTAATAGTCTTCTGTATTCTCTACATCTTCCAGCTGTTGGAGCACTTGGAATTTGTTGGATATTGTGACCACAAATTTGTCTCTTGATTTCTCAGATGTCCTTTATTAAATTGTTGTCTATAATTTTGCATTATTGCATATCTCTTGAGTTTCATTTTTACTTTGGCTATCAGAAGGTGGTGATCTGATGCCACATCTGCTCCTCTATATACCTTTACATCCTGCAATGATGATCTAAACTTCTTGTTTATGTATATATGATCAATCTGATTTTCTGTTCTATGGTCTGGTGATATCCATGTTGCCTTGGGTATTCTCTTATGTGGAAACATGCTTCCTCCTATAGCCAGTTGATTTGAAGCACAGAAGTTTGAGAATAGTTCCCCATTTTCATTCATTATTCCTAGCCCATGTTTTCCCATGACTTCTTCAAATCCAGTGTTGACTGTACCTATCGTTGCATTCATGTCACCCATCAAAATTGTGATGTCTCTTCTTTTTATTTTTTTCCATAATTTCCTGTAGTCTAGTATAAAATGCTTCTTTCACAGACTCCTTTTTGTCATTAGTTGGTGCATAACATTGGATGACATTTATTTTCTTTTTAGCTGTTTTAAATGTAGCTGTTATTATTCTGGGTCCAACGGCTTCCCATTCAATGAGTGCTGTCTGTGCTTCTTTAGATAACATAAAAGCTACCCCTTCACTGTGGTGTGAACTTTCGTCTTCATGTCCTGAGGACAGCACCAATTCACCTGTGATGAGTTTCTTCTTGTCTACCCTCTTCCACTTTGTTTCACACAGTCCCAGAACCTCGATTTTATATTCCCTCATTTCTGCTGCTACTTGAGCCACTTTCCCTTGTTCGTTCAATGACCGAACATTCCAGGTGCCAAATCTGGAAGTTCTCCTACAAGAAAGAAGGTTAGTCAGTAACACAGACCCCTTTCGGCTTTCTCTGTGTTGCGTCATGCGCCTCTCTGCGAGAGGACCTTCCCCTGTCTTGGATGGCTTTTTTTTTTCCTTAATTGACTTGTCCATGTTTGTTGAGGTTTTTTGTGTTTTAAATTTTTTACAGGATGGGGTAACCGGCCCCATGCCCAACCCTCCTTAGTCACTTTCTACGACATGCTTGGCAGGGAACAGTGTTACTATTCTTTGCTCCCTTTCGGGCCCCGGTAACACACGGGTGAATCATGACACTTGGTTTTTACCATTGTTGGACACTCCTGCAGAGCAAAAGGAAGCCAACCTGTGACACCTTGTTTCATGATTTCATAGATGACCTACATACATCTGTTGTCTGGAGCTATATACTTTTTCACATCTGTTGAGCTTAGATTTTATTACAGATAACAGAACATGGTAGTCTGATCCCACATCTGCTCCTCTATATACCTTTACATCATGCAATGATGGGGTACACTTGTGAGTACTGATTACTTGAAAATTCTGTGGTCAGCAAATTTTTTTAATCTGCTATCAAGCAGTTAGGTATCTGCTAATTCATCATCAACCTACATTCCTTTCGGTGATAATTCATCATGTTTGCTTGGCGCTTCACAACTTTGTTAAGATTAGATGCAGGAAAAAACCATCTGGTCAATTTTAGCATAGTTGATGTTTACCCAAGCCGTGCCAGGCAATAAAATTACTTGCCTGCAGATGGAGGCATACTTGAACTCAGCGGAAACAAATGACATAAATGGTTCCTGCACACTTTATTGCAAAGTCATTACTATAGGTGAAAGTAAGGAGTGATATTTGAACCTAGTACAGAAATCTCACTTCCATATTTGGGAGACCTGACCTCTGCATTAACGCACATAATTTTCCAGGTGGACTAATTTGAATTACCCCACCTAAACATGCAGCTTTTTAAATAATTGGTGGTGATTCAAAATACAGGAAGAATCACATTCTGCTAGGTTCCTCCCCTAAAATCATTACAAAGTATAGCGGGGGAGGTGAAGTGCAATATAACTTGACAATGTTGCAGTTTTAAGACATTGAGAAAACCGGATTCGTGGACTATGAAAAGACATTTGACAGTGTAGACACAGAATCACTTTGGAAACTGATGAGGCATTATGGAGTTCCCATGAAGATCATTAACTTAATAAGGAAGACCTATGAAGACATAACATGCAGAGTTCTTCACGAAGGACAACTTGCAGAACCGTTTAGGATAAGAATGAGAGTGAGACAAGGATGCCTCTTGTCTCCATTTATTTTCTTACTAGCAATAGATTGGGTTGTGAAAACATCGACATCACACAACAGAAATGGAATCCTATGGAATCTGACTAAACAGCTTGTTGATCTGGATTTAGCAGATGACGTGGCTCTTCTGTCCCATAGCCATAATTAGATGCAAGCGAAAATGAAAATTCTCGATAAGAGGTCACAACAAGTGAGCTGAGAATACACAGGGAAAAGATTATGAGAATAAATGCAAGAAATGATATCAAGATTGAACGGGAGCCGCGCTGGTGTAATGGCTACGGCGTTGTACTGGCGACCAGGTTTTCATGGTTCAAACCCGGGCGTCAGCGTTTGAAGGAATGTTTACGGCCGGAAATTTGACTGAATAACCTGAACGGCTCCTGCACATAAATCCCGTGTGGATGGGAAGGAGCGAAGCTCCTAACCGGGGTGGAAGGAAAGTCCACTGACCCCCCAGCCTCGCAATGACATGTCATTGAGCAAAAAGAGCTGGAAAGCTCGAGTGCCGATGGTTAGAGAAAAAAAAAAAAAAGCAAGATTGAACTTGAAGAAACATCACTAAAGGATGTAGATTCATACACATAACATGGTAGTAATATAGACAAAGTTGGAGGGACAGACAATGATATCAAAATAAGAATACAAAAAGCAAGAGGCGCTTTCATTGCATTGGGAAACATATGGAGATCAAGAGAAATCAAGTCCAACACGAAAATAAGAATCTTCAACTCAAATGTGAAGTCAGTCCTATTGTATGGCTCTGAGACAGGGAGAGCAACAAAAACAACAACTAAAAAGCTACAGACTTTTATAAATGGGTGCTTGCATAGAATAGAAGGATTAAAATGGTATGACAAAGTCACAAATGTGGAATTGATGACAAGAACCAGATACGTGCCAGTGGAACAATAGCCGAGAAGAAGACGCTGGCGATGGATAGGACACACATAGAGGAATGTCGTGTGGTAAGTATTGGGGCAACTACGGTGGTAGATTTTGCCAGGAATAGCCAATGAGATATTAGGTAGGTCTCTAGAAATTGGCTCATTAAGAAAGAATAAAGACCTATTCGAGATAGGGACAAGAAGAAGGGAATGTGAATGCTTTCCACTGGACAGTGTTTTCTAGTTAATTATGGAAAGAGTTCTGTTTCCCCACGACCTTAGCTTCTGCCCTTAGATCCCGTAACAGAAAAAGCCCCAACCTCATCTGAGTGTAGAAATTTCCCTATATGTAAATATTTAACACAGACAGCACGAGTGATACATTAACAAACTAGATAATGATCACACGATTATTGGGTTTATTAACTAAATATCTACACATATAGGATTAGTAATGGTTAGAACGTGATGACGGTAAAAGACAATTCACACAAAACACACAGATGAGATATTAATATTGTAGTTAATTAAGAGTGAGCTTGTGTGAAGCGAAATGATGATGATGTGATATGATATGTGTTACAAAAATGGTGAGTAATCTACACAGTCCATGTGTCGCTAAATGCTTCACCCAGATAGGATGATTTACATATATGCATAGAATGTCCCAAGTTGTTATATGTTATGTCAAGTGGGGTATCTCTAAGCCGAGGACGTTCTGATGAAAACTGTTGTCCTACTGAGAACGTTGACGATATATATATATATATATATATATATATATATATATATATATATATATATATATATATATATATATATATATATATATATATATATATATATATATATATACTGTAGTTTGTTGTTCGTCCATCACAAGTGATGAAGACCACTCTGCTCATCCAATTATTAGGATGTTAGGATAGTCTATGAGTACGAAGGACAGTGTGGGCAGGGAATGTTTGCTTCATGTGAAGGTTTTATTTCACGATCTTTTCTAGCTTGTCTCCGCTGTCCCGCTGCTGCTCTTCTGGAAGATTCGCATGCCACTGCACCTTTACGAAGAGATGTGTGCCAGGCAGTTCGGTCTTGCGCAGCAGCTTCCCAAGTGTCTGGGTTTATGTCAAAGGTTTTTAATGAAGCCTTAAGCGTGTCTTTGAAGCGCTTTTTCTGGCCACCATGGGAGCGTCTACCCTTCTGCATCTCACCATAAAAGAGTATCTTTGGCAGTCGATGGTCTGGCATGCGGACTACATGACCTGCCCAGCGAATCTGTGACTGCATCAGAATAGTATCGATGCTAGGGATACCAGCTCTGTCAAGAACGGCGGTATCTGGGATCTTGTCTTGCCATTTGATGTTCATTATCTTCCTGAGACAGACTGTATGGAAGTGGTTGAGCTTTTTTACGTGGCGCCTGTATACAGTCCATGTTTCACATGCATAAAGCAGCACTGGAAGCACCGCAGCTCTGTATACCTTCAGCTTTGTCTGTAGACTAATGCCACTTCGATGCCAAACGTTGGTGTATAGTCTGCCAAATGTGCTGCTGGCTTTGGAGATCCTGGTGTTCACCTCATCATCAATGACAATGTTCTGGGATAGTGTGCTACCAAGGTATGTGAATCTGTTCACAACATTCAGTTTCTCACCATTAACTCAATACGATATCTGATGTCGATTCCTGTGTCCCCGTCTCTGAAAGCATCAGTCAGCATAGCAGAAAACATGATACTGAAAAGCGTCGGTGCAAGTACACACCCTTGTTTAACTCCATTTGAGACGGGGAAAGGCTCCGACAGCTCACCGTTTTCCTGAACTCTAGCCTGCATTCCATCATGCAGTTGCTGCACTACTGAGATAAATTTCTTTGGGCAGCCGTATTTTGCCATGATCTTCCATAGACCCTCTCTGGTTGGTTGGTTGTTCGTCCATCACGGGTGATGAAGACCACTCTGTTCATCCAATTATTTAAGAATATGTTAGGTTAGTCTATGGGTACGAAGGTGACTGAAGAGCCCGATGCGGGCCTGGAAAGATCTTGGACAGTGTGGGCAGGGAATGTTTGCTTCATGTGAAGGTTTTATTTCATGGTCCTTTCTAGCTTGTCTCCGCTGTTCCGCTGCTGCTCTTCTGGATGATTCGCATGCCGCTGCACCTTTACGAAGAGATGTGCGCCAAGCAGTTCGGTCTTGCGCAGCAGCTTCCCATGTGTCTGGGTTTATGTCAAAGGTTTTCAATGACGTCTTTAACGTGTCTTTGAAGCGCTTCTTTTGGCCACCATGGGAGCGTTTACCCTTCTGCATCTCACCATAAAAGAGTATCTTTGGCAGTCGATGGTCTGGCATGCGGACTACATGACCTGCCCAGCGAATTTGTGACTGCATCAGAATAGTATCAATACTAGGGATACCAGCTCTGTCAAGAACGGCGGTATCCGGGATCTTGTCTTGCCATTTGATGTTCATTATCTTCCTGAGACAGACTGTATGGAAGTGGTTTAGCTTCTTTACGTGGCGCCTGTATACAGTCCATGTTTCACATGCATATAGCAGCACTGGAAGCACCGCAGCTCTGTACACCTTCAGCTTTGGTGTATAGTCTGCCAAATGTGCTGCTGGCTTTGGAGATCCTGGTGTTCACCTCATCATCAATGACAATGTTCTGGGATAGTGTGCTACCAAGGTATGTGAATCTGTTCACAACATTCAGTTTCTCACCATTAACCTTGATGACTGGCTCAGTATAAACTGTGCCAGGAGCTGGTTGGTACATGATTTCTGTTTTCTTTGTGTTGATGGTAAGCCCAAAGTCTTTTCTAGCCCCTTCCTCATGCCATGGAGGTGAGCAGTGCTTTCCTAAAGAGGGCTGCTCAGACACTCAGGGGGCTGCCGAATCCCACTGCTGCTCCGATCAGTTAAAGACGACCATATGGCCTGAGCCGACTCTGTGTAGGTCTGCGACTACGACTGCCAGCGTACCCACGCCTGCCGCTTCGCCGCTCGCCCATCGCCACAGGACTTGTTGTGAGTGGATGGATGAATGGATGAATGGATGAAAGAGTGACTTGCGCGGTGATTTGGATTAAAGTGAGGAAGAGTTGCGCAATTCGTCGACCTCACTCTCTCGCCTGGGTCCATCTCAATCCAGTGGCAAGACAAGTCAAGACAACTGGAGATGAAATCAGGTGCAGTGGATGACCAGGGCTTTCTACGTGCCTCGCCGTGCTCCTTACGCTCCACAGCGCGTTGCTGGTAATCGCCGTCATGCCCGTTGAACCTACAGGTGGTTTCTTCCGCGCAGTCTATCGAATCCAGTCTTCGCATGCATGGGTAGGCAGACCCTAACTCACCGAAGGTTTATAACCATTCGGCTACCCACACCTAGTTTAGCCGGCCTGTCAAAGCCGTTGTCCGGGGTGGCCGCTGTCGCATGCTGACAGCTACGAGGAGCCACAGGTGAGAGCTGGATGCCAAGTTTGGACCAAAGGTGGCTGAGCTGCCCTGAAAAGGGCATAACAGCTCCTTCACCAGAGGTACTACCAATACATGACTTCCCAACACCCCCATATATATACTAGCCGCCATTAAACACGCATCGCATTAGTTTATGAACCACAACGCCTTGTGCTAAATTTAAAATACATGAAACCACTTATTTTACATTTCTGATCCATTTACTAACCCAAATTTGCTGTATTATTAAACATGAGACAATTCAGAACCGGCTCCTAAACAGTTGTCAAACCCTAGGTGTAAAAACAAAAGTCGCACTCACTGTCATTCAGTCACAGCCATCATTAATACCGTGTGCCAGGTGTATGAGCTGCTGTCTGAGTTGCTGTTTGGAAGCGATTGCGCAGATTAACAATAGAATTTGGCGATCTTGAGCTAGTGTTGTTACACGAGGTTGACCAAGCCTGGGACGGTCATAGGTGGTACCTGTTGCCCGAAATCGCTGGTTCAGCCTCACTATAGTGGACTGGTCACAATTAAAATGTCTGACAACTTCTCTGGTCACCATTCCTCTGCTGAGCATACCAACAGCTTGCCATCGTACTTGTGACGACAGTCGAGGCATGACAAAAACATTAACAGACTTTCTTTCGATGAAAACAGACAATGGCTTTTTACTCGCTGAAACTTGACTAATGCGTGTGCCAAATTTCAATGTGATTCATCACTTGCACACTTTCAGGGTTTGAAAATCGCTCACTTGCATAAACAATTCAACAGTGAAAACATGTCACGATTTCAATGCGTTTTTAATGGCGGCTAATATATATATATATATATATACTAGCCGCCATTAAAAACGCATCAAAATCGTGACATGTTTTCACTGTTGAATTGTTCATGCAAGTGAGCGATTTTTCATACGAAAACTGTTAACTGTTGATATATATATATATATATATATATATATATATATATATATATATATATATATATATATATATATATATGTATATATATATATATGTGTATATGTATATATATGTGTGTATGTATATGTATATGTATATATGTATATATGTATGTGTATGTGTGTGTATATATATATATATATATATATATATATATATATATATATATATATATATATATATATATATATATATATATATATATATATATATATATATATATATATATATATATATATATATATATATATATATAGATATATATATAGATATATATATAGATATATATATATATATATATATATATATATATATATATATATATATATATATATATATATATATATATATATATATATATATATATATATATATATATATATATATATATATATATATATATATGTGGTAGGGTGGGACGAGATGATGATGATGATTATATTGTGATGTGTGATCACTCTCCTTTCACACTTGCACCGACCCGAACAACAATAAAACTCTTGATTCTGAGGCAGGGGCTGTATTTATTTTTACAATCCATTCAGTGACATTAAGAGCACACTGAAGCAAACATTAAACAAATAACAAAGCGAACAAAACCAAACAAAACAAAACACCCAACAGTGCCCGATTGCTAATCTGAAGAAGCAAACAAAGCAACGAATAGTTAAAATCATAGTAGTTAAATAATCATACTTTCACCTGCCAAACAGTCCTTCCACCCTCAACTATCACACACGCACGCACTCATGCGTGTCGTCCAGTGCGACTAGTATGGTGTTGTGCATGAGGCTGGCAATCTCACCGTGTAACATCGGTTGCTACCGAAACCACTACTGCAAGAGCACACACTCAGCTATCACACACACGCGTGTCGTCCAATGCGACTAGTATGGTGTTGTGCATGAGGCTGGCAATCTCACCAAGTAACATAGGTTGCTACCGAAACCACTGCTGCACGAGCATCTGAATACTTCATGTAGAGGCAAACCACACTGGTGGCCCCATGCTCCCTCAGGAGCGGAGAAGAGAAATATATATCTCCAAGTGAGCCCACGTGCTCTCACAAACCATCCTACACATAACCATAATTAAATAATAATAACATGGACATAAAATAATATTCAATGATATGTACAACAAATACTCTCAATAATGAGAATAAACCACCACCTCGCAATTGATCCATCTCAATATTCGTCACTGCACTCTGAAGCATGTCGTATGTGACGACTGGTGCGCCTGACAACAAGCATGTCGTACATGACCCCTGATGAGATTGGGAACTCATCACATGAAACACATTGTTACAGAAACAAATCACTGCCATAGCATATAAATGCTTCATGCAGGCTTCTGTTGGATTCAGCCGCACTGGTGTCGCCCTGCTCCGCAAGGAGCAAACAGGAACGTTTATGTCTCAAATGCGCTTTACGCACAAGGAGTGGCCTCGCGCTCTCCAGAAATCTAAATACATATTCTCACCTCACAGTAACCCATTAAAAATATACAGTAGAATTATGATAAGTAGGCATTCATGAAATACACTTAATTACTCTTACATTAAAGAATAACATAAAATTACTCTTGACTTAACAAAACTGGGGAAAATTACATTGACCCACTTTCACCCACGTGTCAATTCACACAATATAAAACTGGCGCCTTCTTCATACTCATGCATGATGACGCGTGGCTGCCATCTTCATAACAGTTAATATTATCTAAATCACAGTAATAAATCGCTTCTCTGCCTGGTTTCATGTATGAAATAGTTCCCTACTAAATTTGCCTTTCTTGCCCGGTCTGATGACTGACATAATTGTTCTTAAACTCTCACATCTGTGATTTGGGCTTTGCGTGCCTAATAAAACCTATCAAACATTATTTTCACTCATCTATCATTTCAAGACTAAATCATAATGTCCTAAAAAGACATTTCCTTTGGCAACACATCTATCTATTTCCCTACACATTAAAACAGGCTCGTGCTGAATATAATTTCAGACTTATAGGACACGAATGCTAAATTAAATTAACTCACGTGCTCAAGGCATCTAGCCTACACTCTGGTTTCTTTGTCCATCTGCTACCCACACAAGGCGAGCCTAACTTCGTTTCTCTCGTCTGGGCTGATACTAGGAAAGGCCGCTGCTGGCCATCACACGCTTTATATAGACCGCTAAGCCTAAAAACTCAACTTAGTCCGCGCGCGCAGTAATTGCGCTACTTAAACAACACTCGCGATATTTGCTCTATACATAAACATATAATACATATATATATATAAACACATATATATATAATAACATATACATTATAATATACATATATACACATATACATTACATATACATATATACACATATATATATATATATATATATATATATATATATATATATATATATATATATATATATATATATATATATATATATATATATATATATATATATATATGTGTGTGTGTGTGTGTGTGTGGGTGTGTGTGTGTGTGTGTGTGTGTGTGTGTGTGTACCGAATGTGTATGTGTATGTGTAATGTGTATGTTTATGTGTATGTGTATAGATATACCTATTATATACCTTCACTGTTTGAGGATATCTCTGTAGCGTTTAATCAACATGGTAACAGTTTTCGTATGAAAATGTCTGTTGTCTAATCTCACCGAGGGTACTGACCAGACTGGATATCTTCATGAAATGTTTAGTGATATGTATACTCATTATCTTTACATATGTAATCGTGTGATTCATAAAATATACTTTACAGTCTGCTTCATAGAAATGCGCTTAAGAGTGTGTTGCACTTGGTATAAATATGAGATTCAAATTTTAAAGCTCTTTAGCTTGACTTCAGATAGTACGCTTCCGATGGAGCTGAACTTGATATGAGTAACAACTGTGAGCTTTAGCTTGACTCCTGTAGACTAGTAAGCTCTTTTCGAGTGATTTGAACTTGTTATAACTGCTTATTGAACTTGTGCGCACGGAACTAAAAATGCTGCGTCTACCTTCTTAAATATGGGCGAGAAATATTGATTTTTAAGTCAGGAACAAAGAATGTCCAATGGCGAATTCTGCTAGTCAAATGTCCGTTTTTTTGATAACTTAGTTTTCTTAGACGTCAGACACATATGATGTAGACTCAGACTTCTGATGGACTGAAGACACACAAAATTCTTCATAAGTTTTTCACACTCAATATATACGGGTTGACTTTCATTTTATTTTCCCCCCTACATCTCACTCTTTGATCTCTATGGCGTTCAATTCTAATGATGTTAAATATATTGTGCATGAGAGTGTGTGTGTATGGAAGACTACGATGATGATTCAACACGCTATAATAAAGTTATGAACTATTAATTACTTTCTATCAGCCTATCATCTTAGAGGAAAATCTTCTGATTTTATTAAATCATTTATGAGGAGAATTAATTGAAAAACAATCTTTCGCACATTTAGCTGTGAGGTTAAGATGAACAAAGAATAATAAATAAAAGTATTAATAATCTGTATAAGATCTACTAACCTTCTTTTCCCTTTTCAAAATCCTTTAGAGCACAGTTCATTCATTCATTCATAACCCTCCACTCCCAAAGGAGCATAGGCCTTCAACAAACACATTCCAAGTCCTCTTATCATGTGCCACCATCTCAAGCTCTTTCCATGTTCTCCTTATCATTTTCACCTCTGTTTCCAGCTCTCTTCTCCACGTGCTTCTTGGTCTACCTCTGCTTCTCTTGCCCTGGGGATTCCAGAACAAGGACTGCCTTGTAAAGCCATAGTATAGCTGTTCTTGTAATGGTATCAGGGTCCCTTCTGAGGACATGGCCAACCCAACTCCAGTGTCTGCCAGCTATGATGGTGTGCATGTCCTCCTGGTTACTCCGAATAAGTAGTTCTTGGTTGCTAATGGTATTCAGAACAAAGATTCGAAGAAGCTTTTTGATATTTCCCTTCTCTGTTTTTACTCTCCATCACACTCCACATCATAGAGAAGCACAGAAAGTACACAACTCTCATACAGTCTTAAATTTGGTGTTTTGTGCTGTACTAGGGAAAGACCTCCCAAATGTTTGCTGAGACCAGCAAAGGCTGTTCTTGCTTTATTCACTCTGTTGTTAATGTCTGTGCTTGTTCTGCCCATCTGGTGGTACCAATGTATCCTAGGTTAAGTAAATGTGTCTTGCCTGTTCTAACTTCTGGTTCCTTATTGTTATTGGCTCAGGATTGCACACATTGAGTGTCACGACCTGTCTCTTCAGATTAATGTTCAGACTGACCTGCATGTGGCTATACTTATTCAGATCTATCAGTTTTTTTTCTAGGATGTGTTGATGTGAATGTGCAAGTAGTGCAATGTCATCTGTATTCAGGTTCTTCCAGGTTAGAAAACGTTGTCCTCTAAATTCCTCTGGATTCGCCTCTGTTGTCTGGCAAATTAGCCACTCTTGG
>JAMPIV010009033.1:0-27500 GCA_024509875.1 Oreohelix idahoensis
TAGCGCTTGTCCATAACACATGTAGCCAGTCATGCGTGAAACGCTTTGCTTGCGTTCGCTTCGCACAAACGCGATCTGACTCAGGCCAAAAGCGAGGTCAATTTTAGCCACCCAAAACAAGAAACATGTTATTAAATTAACTGGCGTGGCCAACACCCTTGTAGCAAATTAATACATAAACTCTATACAGTACTAAATTATACACATTTTAAAAGGAAAACACCATGGTCAAATAAATTGATAAACATGATTTTTCTGTTTTTAAAAATTTTATATATATATATATACACTACAGGCGCTCACTTGGGTTCCTGAGGGTAAGCGGAAAAAAGGAAGACCAAAAGAAACACTCAGAAGAACAATAATAAGAGAAGGAAGAACGTTGGGCCTAAATAATGTGCAAGAGCTAAGAGGAGTGGCGTCACAACGAACAACCTGGAGGCACTGGTTTCTGCCTTATGCGCCGTGTTTGGCGCTTAAAGAATTTATTATTATTATTATTATATATATATATATATATATATATATATATATATATATATCTGTCCGACAAAATATCTCTGTCTTATCTCATCTTCTGATTCGGGCCATGCTTCGTAAGCAGAGTTAGAATTGGTAGCGCGCTTAATACATTATGTCTCCCATATCCCACAAAAATTACTTGTCTATAGGTATTAAATATCCAAGATGAAATTAAAATAACCCGGGATTAGAATATATATATATATGTATAAATAAGCTAACACCCCAACAATCGACTATAAGAAAAGTACCATGGCCTTACCATAACAAGGAATTATCTCCGCACAAATACGTTACAAAACTGCTCTTAACCGTAGTACAGACTGGCAGCAAAATCCTAGACGAAGCAACTGGTACCAAGTGT
This sequence comes from Oreohelix idahoensis, assembly GCA_024509875.1. Lineage (NCBI taxonomy): Eukaryota > Metazoa > Mollusca > Gastropoda > Stylommatophora > Oreohelicidae > Oreohelix > Oreohelix idahoensis. Next base: position 887 of record JAMPIV010009033.1, read on the forward strand.
TAGAGACCAGCCTTATTATAGTAAGAAAAATGTCAGATGTTCGGTTCGCATTCTCAGACCGTTCAAGGTGAAAATAGAACAAAAGCCGTAATACCACGCAAGAGCTTCTGTGGTTGCCCCTAGCCGAAGGAAAGTGGCGTAATATTAACCCACTTTCCCGTTTCTGCGAGCGACATTAGCTTGGCTGGAAGACCGAAAGACGGCAAGAATAAAAGACAGAGAGTTTCCCCGGTGCTCGGGGTACCCTGTACTCACAGAAACTGAGATATTTGTCGCTTCCCCCCAGGAATTTACATAAACTTTTCTTTCGCAAAGTGCCGCTTTGCACGTTCAAGGAGGTGGGCATAGCTGGGCTCTAGCAAGATTGATAGAATCAGAGAAAGAATTAGAGCTGTTAAGATCAAAAATGACAAACGTTGGCGTAGACAAAATTAGAAAGAGAACAGCGCAGACCACTCGGACAAAAGAGGCAGATATTTCTATCAATCCGTCACAGTCATAAGGATATGATGATATCATGGTGATATGTCATGACGATATGATATCATTGTGATATGTCAAGACGATATAATATCACGGTGATAAGTCATGACGATATGATATCATGGTGATGTGTCCTGACGATATGATATCATGGTGATATGTCCTGACGATATGATATCATGGTGATATGTCCTGACGATATGATATCATGGTGATATGTCCTGACGATTTGATATCATGGTGATATGTCATGACGATATGATGATATCGTGGTGATATGTCATGACGATATGATATCATGGTGATATGGTATGATGCTGACATAATTTGTAAAAATTAACGTGTTATCATCCCATGATTAAGTAGCTTTCCCACTGGCGTCCACTTGACCATCTCAAGCCTTAAATAGCCAGTCACTAATGTTATGTGTTCCTTCTGTTAGGTTTTCACATTATGTTGTTGTGATGTTCTGTATATCTTTCTTGTGCTCTGTCCTCACCAGGTTTTTCTTCTTTGCACATTCATGCCCTACTTTCCTTCTCCTGAGAGCCTGCTCCGTCAAACGAGCTGTCTCGTTATCATTAGACGTGAAGATTGTCTGGTGGGGTTTTTAATACTCCACAAAATAAAGCGTGCTGCCTGTGCATTTCTTCTGTTTAAAATAAGTCCCATCACGTCGATTTTCGAACAGAAATGTCGAATAAGTACAGGAGACACGATCTAACGTATATCGTTAATAATCCAGCATAGCTTTTACAAGTATCTATGTTCTTAAACTATGAAACGCTGGCTCACCAATTAAACTCATATGCCCTCTTAAAATCTCGCAATTTCAAGTTCTGTTTTGATTCCTTCAGAATGTTGAAGCACGCGGGCGCACTTTTCTTCAATTGCATGACCCTTGTCTTCGATATCGATTCTTACAAGACAAACGGACTTTTTTCTTTTTTCACCGGGGACAAAGACAGCAAAAGGCTTCGTGGAGGAATGTGCCAAACGACTTCTCCCATCAAGTGAAATAAGAATGCGAGGTAGAAAAATGAGGCTGAGAGGAAGGAAATGAGGGCGGGCTAGGAAAGCAAAGACGATAGAGTCTTGTGAGGGTCCGATGAGGTCACAGTTTAGGAAAAAGAGAGAGAGAGAGAGAGAGAGAGAGAGAGAGAGAGAGAGAGAGAGAGAGAGAGAGAGAGAGAGAGAGAGAGAGAGAGAGAGAGAGATATTCGACAGTTCCAAAAAGTGAAGAAAAAAATTTGAATATTGACAATTGGAAGGACGATAACTCTTCAAGAAGTATGACTCAATCATCTCCCTTTTGTTGTTCGAGCAGAAAAACCGAATATTCCAACGTTGTTGCCAGAAATGGAAATCGAAATTATGCCCCCTTTTGTCTTGAAGAATGAGATCTTTATTGGAAGAGAGTTCTTGCATTGGTTTGAAAGATTTTTCTCTGCTCTCTCTAGACCCTTCCATTATGTTCGTCTTCCCTCCATTCTTTTTTAAATGCTAGGAGTATTTTTATTTGGCCGTCTGTCGACTGTTTGCTGTGTGATCCTTTCCACAAATACAGACTTTTTGAGAGTGTACCCCCATTTCCGGGGGGTGATCTAATTTAAGAAATTCTTATCTCTCAGTGTTAGTTAAAGAAAGTAAGAGAATACAGAAGGGGATCGTATGGCGAATAATATATCGATTACACATCTTCATGCTTTTGTCAAACCACTTGAAATATTTCCCATCAGTCTGCGCCGACTGTTTCCCCCTGCAATGTCCAATGTGTTCCATTTCTTATTCACGTCTCCTGGATCTTGCCACTCGTGCTGTGAGCATTGATTGCACGCGCAAAGTGCGAGCTTCCTTCGCACAATAGCTGGTAATTCGATTCTTCTCATCTGTCTCGTCGAATAAAAGAATGTCATAGTCGATGCAACCCCGGACTACTTGAACCTCAAGTGTTTGTTATTGCGACCACCATCAAGGGACGCCTGATGCGCGTGCTTTTATGAAATATTTACACTTCTCTAAAGAGGATTACGGACAATCATGGATGTGTTGTCGGGTAAACAATAATCACTCTTCCAGGACTCTCGTACAACATATAATATCACCTACAGGCGATTGTTTCTCTACAATGGAAGTTGTTAATGGAGAAATGAGGATTGCTTTTCTATTCCCATTTATACATACATGAGATAATTACTATAAAGTTTCTTAATCACACGGATGATATTTACATAGATGGGGCTGATTGCTTAAATGTAACATTTACTCGGAGAGATTTGTCTCGTTAAAGACTTGCAGTGTCTCTGGTCTTTCTTTATATCTCTCACACTGCGTTGCTGAAAACATACAAGATTGTGAGTGAAGTCGCATATTATATGTTGATACTTGGTCAATAGATTTCATTATGTCTTGTTATACGAAACTTTTATGTATCTATTTCATCTATCTCTTGATTAGAAGTAAACCGGTTCATCCAGATTATCTCTTTATACGATCGTTCGTTAAGCGCGTGTTTATAATATGTACGTCAGAAGTTCGTTACATGTGCTGCTGTCTATCACTTCTTCCAGGTCCTGGAATAATATGGCTTGTTTTTGTCGGGTTATTGTTCCTTCTCTATCCTTTGCCACTCCTTAAATTGTATGGAACGGACACTGCCGACGACTCCTGCGTAGGAAGTTTGTGCCAAAACATTTCTTTATGTGGCTTGCTGTTGTGGTTTCCGTGGCAGTCTATTATATGTGATGACGCTGCTGAACAGTCTTCATTCTCTCTGGTTGTCTTTCAGTACATGCTTGGTAGGGTGCAGTGGTCATATTCTTTAACTCACCGATATCTCGATCTTTTAACACGAGTCTGGCTTTTACTTTATGTTGTTGTTACTGTTAGTATTTGAGCTTGTTGTTATTTTGTGTACATGTCTTCACGTTATGTTTTTGTTATTTTGTGTACCGTTCGTCACGTTATGTTGTTGTTGTTTTTGTTCCTGTTGTCACTTTATCTTGTTGTTTTGTTCTTGTCGGCACTTTATCTTGTTGTTATTTTGTGTTCCTGTTGTCACGTTATCTTGTTGTTATTTTTGTTCCTTTTGTTCCAACTTAACTTGTTATTTTTGTTCCTATGGGGTCGGAGTGGCTAAGAGGTATGGCGTCCGCCTTGAATTCTAGAGGTACCAGGTTCGATTCCCAGTAGAGGGAATACAATTTATGGAAATATTTTTTTCAGACCCAGTGATGTCATACTCCCCCCTGGTCTCATGGGTAGTGAGATCGGATGCCTTCCCTTCTCGGATAAGGATGAAAAAATAGGACGTCCCGTGTGCAAGTTGCACACGTAAAAATCCCACAGAAGTTGGAAATCGTAAAGAGTAGGCCATACGGCCACTGCCCTTGCAAAATTTATAAATTAGAAACCTACTCACCAAATATCTTTGTAGAATGTGTGATTCGTATATACACACATTGGGATTCTCGCCGGTGCTACGGAGTTCGTGCACTGTGCTGAGATCTTCCTTGTGTAATCTAAGAGAGGAGATCGGAGCGCAGATGGAGTTATCCGTGTGCAATTAAGATGGTCCTTAAAAATCAAACTAGTATATGTGTTCCTTTCGTCACTTTATAATATGTTGATTATATTCCTGTCATGACGTTACGTTACCGTCTTATTGTTACTTTATGTTCATATTGTCACTTCATCTTGTTATTGTTACTTTACGTAATGTGTTCACTTTATCTTGTTGTTATTTTGTGTTCGTATCATCACTTTTAGTAGTAGTTGTTGTAGCCCCTTCAGTCACGATTGACTATGGAAAACGCGCTTCTCAGGGTGATTGACCTCAGCTGCTTTTTTACATGGTGTTCCTTTCGGCGGGTTATTTTTTGTTGTGCTTGTTGTGAGAGGTTTTCTTCGCCAAATCTGAAGTGGCTTCAGTGGGAATCACAGCCACGTGGTGCGATCGACAGCTTAATCCTTCCAAGTTGCAGGATATATGTCCTGTGCTTTCATGTCTCTCTTGCACACATCTTTGAAACTCAGCTGCGGTCGCCCAACTGACTGTTTTCCCACCTGCCAGTTGTCCGTAGAAGATATCTTTAGGGATCTGACCATCTTCCATGCGGCGGATATGGCCAAGCCAGCGAAGTCTGCTCTATTTGAGCAGTGTATATCTGCTTTGAGGGACAATACGTGTTATGTGCCTGTCATTACTTTGTCTTGTTATGTTATGTTCCTGTCATTATTTTATTTTGTTATGTTATGTTCGTGTCATCACTTTATCTTGTTGTTATGTTATGTTCATGTCATCATTTTATTTTGTTGTTATTTTATGTTCATGTCATAACTTTATCGTGTTATGTTATGTTCATGTCATCGCTGTATTTTGTTATGTTATGTTCCTGTCATCATTTTATCTTGTTGTTATGTTCATGTCATCACTGTATTTTGTTATGTTATGTTCCTGTCATCATTTTATCTTGTTGTTATGTTATGTTCGTGTCATCACTGTATCTTGTTGTGTTTTGTTCCTGTCATCATTTTATCTTGGTATGTTATGTTCAAGTCATCATTTTATCTTGTTGTGTTATGTTCATGTTATCACTTTATCTTGGTATGTTATGTTCATGTTATCACTTTATCTTGGTATGTTATGTTCATGTCATCACTTTATTTTGGTATGTGTCACTAGATTTGCTTCCCCTTCGCTCTGCAGTAGTGGTCCACCAGTGGTCAAAACTCAAAAGTATCTAAAATGGGTCTTCAAAGGTGTCTACCTTCGCACAAGATTACTCTTGGCAGAGTTGTAGATAGAAGGATAATGATGCTTCTATCTCAAGGGAGTGTTCACAAGATAATTCTGAAGTCAAGAACAATGCTGCAAAGGACAGAGCAGTATTAACTTATATCTGATCCGGCACCTTTTGTTAAGTTTTAAGCAATGGTGTGGGTTGTTCGAGCCCCCAGCTGGTTTAATCCAGCGAAATTCCTGTTAGAAGTATTTTTGGCTCTATGGCTGTAACTATATGGATATGTATATTAAAGATTTTAGGTCATACAGGCGTTCTGTTATCTATAAGAACTGAATCAACTATGGATTTGTAAAATGTAGTCTTTAACAAATTTAAATAAATATGGATTAAAGTGACTTTAGAGTATTTTAAAATTTGTCTCCACTGAGACTTAATTGGGCACTGTTGGTTATTATTGTCCGTTGCTTGTGCCTGTTACAAAAAACTTAACTGGCTGAGTACTGCAATGGGTCGTTGTCAGGTCTTTTGTGATGAGGACTCTTCTCTAGAGGCGTCTAGATGAACTTCATTCCTAATTTCAAAGTGGGTGTCTTCACAACGTGTCCACTGTAGGTAGTTGGTGTCGAACCCAGCTTCTTGAATCACAAGATAGTGGCGAAGATTCTTCCTTCAGACTGGTCTGGTACTAAGAACCGTCTTGTAGCTTCGAACCACGAACTTTAGGAAAAAAAGGACACATACCTCTGCTAAGTACATTTGTCGGCTGAAGATTAACAGGCGCATTGTTACGCTGCGCACCCACCAATGTTAGCCTCTCTGAATAATTATTCTCACTGAGTTTACATAGAATAACTCAGGGAATGTGATTAGAAATCACCGTTTTTCTTCTGGTTACTTAAATGGGGAAAATGTGTCTGGACTAACACTATAAAAGTACACATATCTCACAAAATGATACGATACACACTGTGCACATGTGATGTAATCATCACTCACATACTCACTGCTCCATTCGGAGTCTGGGGCCACATCTGCTGTCGGTTTTCTGTACGACTAGCAAGAAGCAATCACCAGCGCTTGTTGTAGTTGTTTATGAATATACTATTTTCATATGTTGAGGTTGCTAGCTGACGCAAAAGTTGTTTACAGTACATCGTAAAGTGACCTCGCGCAGACTTATTGACCAATCATCTATCGTGAATCACGATGCACGCAGACGCAAACGACAAGCATTAGACAAAATGGAGATGTTGACGTATATTGGTTTGTCGAAGACTAGTCATCGATCAGAAGGGATATAAGGGATCAGAATGGAATTATTGTGAAAAGGATTTCACCTTTGATTCCAGGAGAGGATTGTGAATAAATTGATTTAAGGAGCAACGGTAGGAGTTTATCATGTACATAGATAAATGCTGATTACTGGCATCTACAATTGAGTTAAAAGCATGAAAACCCACATCTGCTGAAAATAGAAAATTAAAGAAGTGACAGATTGTGGAATACATGGATAGGAAGATAGATCTAAATCGGCTGAATAAAACATGATAGGTTGGAACAGGATCGATAGTATACAAGCTGAGAATAATGAAGGGAAAGTTTCAAGAAGCGCACACCTCTTCTAAAATCACCGGTTTGATAAGACAATATCAGGTCTAGTCTTAAACTGTGACGTCAGTACCTCTCGGCCATACGATGGGAGCCAATAAAAAGCGGAGCGCTAAATTGAAAGGGTACACTGAAAGAAAGTTTGAGACAGACTGGATGCAGAGTTTGCAACTACGCCTTTGCCATCTGAATTCTGAGCAATCTGCCAAATAATTTAAGTCCAGTGTCTGTTTTCTGAAGACTGAGGGTAAGCTGAAATTATGATAACTATCATGTATATAATTTATTTATTGCAGGGTAATATATGATGTGTATTAATTTTGTGTAGATGCTAAGAATTGCATCAGTATTTCAATTTGTACCTGATGTGAAGGATCAACCATATTCAGGAATATTAGAAGATCTGTGTTTAATATTTGGAAGGATAAACTATAAAATATTAACGGATGTACAAGAGAGGATCAAACCAGATGATGGTTAATACTTATAAATAATTGAAATGTTATTACTAATCCTGTATCACTGAAATGATGTCCTTACTTACTATGATTGTATAAATTCGACATCTGATGACTGACTGGTCTGACATCTGTGCTAGTCAGATAAGTGTCAATTCAGGCACTGACAGAATCCATATATGAACCAACAGCCAATGTTTGGGATATGAAACAAACTTCTACAACAGTATTCCAATTATTGTAGAATTCAGTCAACTGATGACAGTAATCTGTAAAGTCACAGGACTAAGAGAACAGTGGTATAGTAATATTGATTCCAGTATTCATTAACTTTACTATACAAGAGGATATTGTTCAAAATTCAGGAGTGTAAAGGACAATAATACTTATTAAAATTGCTAAAGGACTTTGTTTCAAGTAAATAAATTTTCCAGAAGGAAAGACATTCCTACCAACACATTAGTTAAGAAATAACATTAATGATGTGAATATTTTGTGTATATTTTAATGCTCATTTCCAAATAGCAGAAAAAGAAGATTAATGTAAATATTAAAGGATTATAATTGTACCTGAGGACTTATTTACTTTTTACAATTGTGTTTAAAGTAAATATTTATTTTGTTTATCCCCTAGAAATTAATTAATCATAAGAAAGTCACAGGGAGGAGACACCTTACATCCTGGTACTAATTCTTACCATCTGGGCCAGGATTTTCATAGTCTGACTATTTCTATAATATCCATACACTAGTGCTTATTTATAAGATTGGGTTATTACTTTTAAGACCAGTGTCACGTAGGGTTTATATTCATTTAATTTCCTACAACTTCTTCCTATTCTTTCACCCAAAAATTCTCTCTTTTATTATCTCTGTATTTTTTTTCCTGTATATTTTTTTCATCCATTCGTTTTGCGTATATTATTTTCATATAATTCGCAAACTTTACCTGTTTTCCTTTCTCTTAAACTGAGAATCGCGCTAGGACGATATTACGTAGATGTCAGGGCTGCAGGGCGTCATAAGGCGTGATAAGTCGGTTCGCTGAACACAGGACGTAGCAAATCGTCTACATTCTCACCGAGCGCGCGAGCTTCTTCTCGGCATTAGTCCCGGTGAGGTGTGATACTTTACATCTGCACCGGGCAGTATCCAGACATTTGGCTGGAAAATCCCAAACTGACACGGCGCTCACTTGGGCAATGGAGTCAGGCTGTCTGGGATTTGAAACTGACACGCGTACATCGTGGTCAGTAGGTGACAGTTACGACACGCGTTAAGCGGACGTAAATGTTGGGAGTAGGGGAGATAATTTCGCTTGGCGAAATAAGTTTGGGCCCTTTGTCTGATTTTAAGATATTGGCCAAGTTTGAAACTTTAATTTCATTCTCGCTCATAGACTCCACAGTAGATAGGTCGCTCGAAAAACAGAATAGCTGTTAGCGAAGATCTCAGTTTGTTTCGGCAATTTGTCGAACTTCTAGACTTCCAGAAATATTTTCAGCATTTTTATTCTTAAGTTGTGCGACTACCTGTAATTCTGTGGTTGAGGTAATTAATATGATAGATATATAGATTTTGTGAGTGTTAAAGGGTTAAATCGCTTAATTCATTTTAATCTATTTCTTTAGCGCAGAAGAGAAATAAAGTGGTAGGCTATTATATTTTCTAGGGAAGCATTCAGTGGAAAGCAGACTAAAAATTAAATTTCTAGCTTATAACGGCAATTGTAGCTATTTATGAATTTAATTTAACTGCTAATACTCAGTCGAGTGTATTTTTCTAAACTAACGTATAAACTCTAGAATCCAGCCTCATGAATGATGACGGGATACGCACGTGTTCCTAATTTATGAGGAATGCTGATTTTTAAATATAACTTACGTCACGGGAAGTTTAAATGATAAGCAAAGCTCTCTGCTTGCAAGTTTAAATGTAAGTTTTAACCAGTACAGATTCTGTTTATTATATTATATGTGTTATTTTTCCTCCACACAGTGAAAGTTTTGGGGTGACCCTAACTTTACCAGCACCTAGTAGTAGTTTCCATACTTGTGAAGAAATAGACAGTCCTTATTTTGAACCACGTGGGTTTTCTCAAGTAACACTGATCTGACGGTGCAAGTTAGACAGAAATACTAATATCCCTATAACGGGTTTTCAAAGACTGTAATGATAAATACTGGACCTTGGAGCCAGCACTTAATTTCTTCTAGAAACTCTATATAATTTGCTGCCTGGCGGCGTGAATATTAACAATCATTTCCCGACTAGATTATATCTTGTGGACAAATCTGTGGTGTGACTAAAGTGAATCCTATACTGAGGGAAGGCACCGACCTGACATTCATCATTTTTTTAGAAACCTACGCTATTGACACTGTGCTCTGTTAACTCCCGTGCCTGGAATAATTGTTAGGTGACTTAATCAGACATTTGAACAAATTTGCATACCCAAGTAGTCGTTCCCGGAGACTCCAAGTTAAACAGGTCTTTTGGAACTGGGGACTTCTTGGCAGTAGACTGCATTTTTTGAGTCTGTGTGAAAATCTAAAATCAATGTGTTCCAAGAGGCAGCAAGCAAAGTCGTGAGTACTAGTGTGAGAAGCCATGGCGGAATGAATGAGTGTATGCTGGTTTGAGTGATATTTTTCACTATTATATCTTTGACACCCTGTTGCTGTCCTATTTGTTTTTTTCAATCTGCATAATTTGTTGCTAAGGCTAGAGTTCTTGTGTTTTTGTCTTAGGTTAAATCAGATTTTTTTCAAACTCTGTGCATATAATTACGAGATAAAACAAAGACAACTCTTAGACTCAAACCCTATGTATCTGTGACTCGGGCGCCAAAATCTGTTCTCTTAACGGGGCCGGGCTAAACCTAGAGTTAACACTATAACGGGGCTATCATCCTTGCAACATTCCTTGATTTTTTATGACTATGTGTATATGTATTTTCCTTGATGTACTTTCTTTGATGTTGTGAGCCGATTTTTTCCTGATATTAAAATCGCTCTTGAACTAAACAATCGTGTTTGGTCAGCTCGTTCTAGATAATATATATCAATTGTTATAGTTTTCCCACGTCTGTGTGTTTACCTGTCGTCACGTGTATGTGCGTGCCTGTGAGTGATAGAAATATACGTAATATGTATATTGGTGTAGTCTGTCTGACGCTGTAACAACTGTTGTAGAAGATAGGTGAGAGAGAGAAGAATTCTTTTCGCTTTCAGAGACAGCCACTATATCAAATCTATCATCTCACGTGTGTGGAAATTCTATTACTTTCACTAACTCTCACTGAGTCTATCACCTATTCAAACCTATTCAGAAGGGACCAAACCTAGTCTTAATTCTCCTATCGGAAATCTACGACAAATGGGTTCTCGTCCGTAGGATTTTTGAACTTAGAATAGGAAGACGAGTACGACAAATGAGGGCTCGTTTCCGGTCTTTGAACTTAGAATAGGAAGACGAGTACGACAAACGTGGACTCGTCTATCTGTATTTTGAACTTAAGATTCTGTGTTCTGATATAGAGTAAGAGTGTGATGTCTTGTGAGTTGTTATATCTTTAAAAAAATTACCCCCTAGACTAGCGATCTGTTTACGGGCGTGCTGACCACACAAACTAATAAGTTTTTTTTTTCCACAGCATCTTTGAATAATATACATTTTGGTTACAGGTTGATTTTGTCGGGATATATGTTAACTGCTGATTGTAATACTAAATGCTGGTAAAGTGGTGAGTGTATAACATTCACTGGGTACTGAGGCAGAACGGCGTTTGAACTAAGTTAAGGAGTGTGTTTCGGACTTTTTTGTCCAGATTAATTCCCTCCCTTACCCGATCTGACTTCAGGTGCGAACTTATAGTGGATTTTTTTTTAAAAATTAAGGGATTATTTTTCTCTTTAATTTTTGCAATATTCTTTTGCTTTTCCACTGTAGCAACTTATTTTTCAGTTGTAATCTTAACTACCATTTATTTGGCGTAGTCGTGTTTTGCATTGAGTGCTTTATTGCCGATAATAGCAGCGATAGTTAGATTTTATTTTGGAGGAGGTATCCCAGGGTTAAGGATATCATCTTTTGAATTTTTGATTTTTTTTCTCGTAAGTGGTAGGAACCAGGTTATTCTTTTTCCTATTTTCTATCTCCACGTGTCTCAGTCACTGACATAATATGGCCGAGAGGGCAAAGCTTAGACAACTCCTCAGGGACGAAGCGAGAGAGGAGGGACTGGAAGGAGAAGAAATGAAAGCTTTTGTCAGAGACGAACTTGAGAGATATGATGCGGAGAGGAAAGAAGAAGAACTAAGGAGGAAAGAAGAAGCAGACCGTCTATTACAGCAGAAGAAGATTGAGGAAGAAATGGAAATCCGCAGGGAGAGAGAAAAAGAGAAGGAGAGACAGCGAGAAGGAGAGACAGCATGAGAAGGAGAGGGAGGAGAGACAGCATGAGGAAAGAGAAAATGAGCAACGACGACAGCATGAGCTGGCGCTTAAGACTCTAGAGTTCCAAAGCCGTGGTGCTGCCTCTACCTCCAGCAATGGAGAGTCTTCTCCTCATTCTTCCTTAACTGACCCTGCTAACACTCAATCTCTTCAACTAAATGCTATGTCTTTCACTCTTGAATCTTTTCCTTGTCCTAATGAGAAGATTGACACATGGTTAGAAAAATTTGAGAAAATTGCAACTCTGTACGGGTTAGAGAGGTCGCGTTGGAATATGAAACTTTCCCAGGCCCTAAAAGGTTCTGCTTATGATGTTTATTCTAAGCTGGAAAGTAGCCAACAAGACGACTACGGTGTGTTGAAGAAAGCGTTACTGGAGCGCTTTGAAATGAACGCTCGCAAGTTTTTGCAACTGTTTCGCAACAGCCGGAAAGAGAATTCTGAAACTTTTCACCAGTTCTCATCTCGTCTTAAGGGATATCTAACAAAGTGCCTTGAGCTTTCGCAGCTCCCCTCTACCTATGAAGGTCTTGAGGAACTTGTTCTAACTGAACAAATAAAGAACACTTTGTCTGCTGATACCCGGAGATTTCTCGCTGAGCAGGGGGCAGAAAAACTTGAAGACATTTTGGAAAAGTCTGAGCGTTATCACAATGCGCTGGCTGAACTACCGGCCACAAAGCGGAAACCGACAGAGGAGCATTTTCGAAAACATAACCTAGAGCAATCTTCTCAGGCTTCTAACCAAAACAACCACAGACAAACTGGACCTCAAAACCCCCCTCCTGAAAAATCCAAGTTCTACAAGAACAAGTACCCCAACCACCCCAAACAGTCTGATCAACCCGACCGCCCTACATGGCAGCGTAGCCAGAAAGGACAAGGTGGCAAAGGGAGAACCCCTGAGCACGGGACATATGATCAGACCGAGCACACCGAGCCTAAACGCATCGGATGCTTATTAACAGTCTCGCAAGGCGGAATTATTGACAGTGATTCCCAACCTGTTGGGGATAGACCCTCAACGCGAGGTATTGTTACTTTGAACGGTTCTCAAACTTCTTGCTTATTTGACACGGGGCTTTCTTATGATTGCATTGTTGCCAGAAACCTGGTCAAACCCGGTCAAGAGACAGCAGAGACCGTCCAACTTTGTGGAGTTCGTAAGAGTGATGCACCTACAGCGCTTCCCATCGCATTGGTGGAGATACACTCGGACTTTGTCAGAGGTGTGATCAAAGCGGCTGTTATGGATGATCCCATCTACCCAGTCATACTTGGCGGGAGATACGTGTGTATTGGGAAACCGGAAGAGCCGATTGTGGCAGCAGTAACTACAAGAGGGCAAACCAAGAAGGAACGGGAGCCTGCGCCGAATTTGTTACCCATGGAACTTAAAGAAGCGCAATACAAGGACCCTACTTTGGCACCCTGCTTTAGGAAACTGCCCATGGCTAAGGAACCCAAACAGCACGGGGACATTTTTTTCTAAGGATGGCGTACTTTATCGGAGAACGGGCAAGCCTGACCAAGGTTACAACCAGCTCCTAGTACCGAAACAGTACAGAAGCCAAATCCTAGAAATGGGGCACTCTCTTCCCTTTAGCGGACATATGGGACAGAACGCCACAAACCAACGTATAACCACTCATTATTGGTGGCCAGGAGTAAATACTGATATTATCAGATATGTCAAATCCTGTGCCCAGTGCCAACGTGTGCCACCCAAGCAACGGGCACCCCCAGTTTCTTTGGGTGAAATGCCAATAGTGGGTACACCATTCGAACGGGTTGTGATCGACATTTTAGGGCCTTTCGAAAGGACTAAAAGAAGGAACAGGTTCATCCTGACCTTAGTCGATACATGCACTTTATGGGCAGAAGCTATCCCGCTAACATGCGCAGATGCCAAGCATGTCGCAGAAGCCCTCGTGCAGATTTTCACTCGGTTGGGATTCCCTCAGCAAGTGTTGACGGATAATGGATCTCCATACCGAAACCTGTTGATGGATGAGATCGTTAAGATCTTGAGGACCCAGCACATCCACACTAAGCCATATACTCCGGCGGGAAATGGGCTCGTGGAACGTGCTAATGGAAACCTCACCATGATGCTAAGTAAGCTGGCACAAGTGAAACCTGAAGATTGGGATCTCTGTATTCCTGCAGCATTATTTGGCTACAGAGAATCTCCTCATACTTCCACAGGATTTCCGCCAGCTACACTCTTATTCGGCAGACCCATTAAGGGCCCGCTTGAAGCCTTACTTCAGTCTCTGACAGACGAGAAGGCGGATGAGACAGTCGTCTCAGCAAGTAAATATGTGTCGGTTTTAAAGGAACGGTTGAAACTAGGGTGGGACCTAGCAACGACTAACTTTAAGCGAGCACGCACCAAGCACGCTAACCGATACAGGAAAGTCGCGGAAGAGAGAGAACTGGAAGCAGGAGAGAAAGTTTTGGTGTTGCTCCCTACCGAGAACAACCAACTGAAGATCGGATGGCAAGGGCCGTTTACCGTCCTGAAAAAGATTTCTAAGGCTAACTACCAGATCTCTATTGAAGGAAAGGAGAAGGTTTTCCATTTAAATCTCTTAAAGAGATACTTGGAAAAACCAGTGCCAACCTCCGACCATCTCCTGACGATCGCCAAAACTGACGAAGATGATGATAGTGGCAGGGATATTCCACCGCTATCACAGGAAATCTTTCAAAAATGTCAGAAGCGGCGACGCTCTTTCAAGCGCGCATATGAGACATTCCATAGGAAGGAAACTTTGAGGAGTGGACTTGAGTAGGAATTGGACAGAGATGGAGGGGAAGATGAGAGGGAAGAGGACAGACACCCCGAAGCTACGGTTATAGGAAATTAAACTCCATAACGTAGACATGGAGTGCTTCCATATCTTAAAGGGGGGAGGCTCTGTCACGTAGGGTTTATATTCATTTAATTTCCTACAACTTCTTCCTATTCTTTCACCCAAAAATTCTCTCTTTTATTATCTCTGTATTTTTTTTCCTGTATATTTTTTTCATCCATTCGTTTTGCGTATATTATTTTCATATAATTCGCAAACTTTACCTGTTTTCCTTTCTCTTAAACTGAGAATCGCGCTAGGACGATATTACGTAGATGTCAGGGCTGCAGGGCGTCATAAGGCGTGATAAGTCGGTTCGCTGAACACAGGACGTAGCAAATCGTCTACATTCTCACCGAGCGCGCGAGCTTCTTCTCGGCATTAGTCCCGGTGAGGTGTGATACTTTACATCTGCACCGGGCAGTATCCAGACATTTGGCTGGAAAATCCCAAACTGACACGGCGCTCACTTGGGCAATGGAGTCAGGCTGTCTGGGATTTGAAACTGACACGCGTACATCGTGGTCAGTAGGTGACAGTTACGACACGCGTTAAGCGGACGTAAATGTTGGGAGTAGGGGAGATAATTTCGCTTGGCGAAATAAGTTTGGGCCCTTTGTCTGATTTTAAGATATTGGCCAAGTTTGAAACTTTAATTTCATTCTCGCTCATAGACTCCACAGTAGATAGGTCGCTCGAAAAACAGAATAGCTGTTAGCGAAGATCTCAGTTTGTTTCGGCAATTTGTCGAACTTCTAGACTTCCAGAAATATTTTCAGCATTTTTATTCTTAAGTTGTGCGACTACCTGTAATTCTGTGGTTGAGGTAATTAATATGATAGATATATAGATTTTGTGAGTGTTAAAGGGTTAAATCGCTTAATTCATTTTAATCTATTTCTTTAGCGCAGAAGAGAAATAAAGTGGTAGGCTATTATATTTTCTAGGGAAGCATTCAGTGGAAAGCAGACTAAAAATTAAATTTCTAGCTTATAACGGCAATTGTAGCTATTTATGAATTTAATTTAACTGCTAATACTCAGTCGAGTGTATTTTTCTAAACTAACGTATAAACTCTAGAATCCAGCCTCATGAATGATGACGGGATACGCACGTGTTCCTAATTTATGAGGAATGCTGATTTTTAAATATAACTTACGTCACGGGAAGTTTAAATGATAAGCAAAGCTCTCTGCTTGCAAGTTTAAATGTAAGTTTTAACCAGTACAGATTCTGTTTATTATATTATATGTGTTATTTTTCCTCCACACAGTGAAAGTTTTGGGGTGACCCTAACTTTACCAGCACCTAGTAGTAGTTTCCATACTTGTGAAGAAATAGACAGTCCTTATTTTGAACCACGTGGGTTTTCTCAAGTAACACTGATCTGACGGTGCAAGTTAGACAGAAATACTAATATCCCTATAACGGGTTTTCAAAGACTGTAATGATAAATACTGGACCTTGGAGCCAGCACTTAATTTCTTCTAGAAACTCTATATAATTTGCTGCCTGGCGGCGTGAATATTAACAATCATTTCCCGACTAGATTATATCTTGTGGACAAATCTGTGGTGTGACTAAAGTGAATCCTATACTGAGGGAAGGCACCGACCTGACATTCATCATTTTTTTAGAAACCTACGCTATTGACACTGTGCTCTGTTAACTCCCGTGCCTGGAATAATTGTTAGGTGACTTAATCAGACATTTGAACAAATTTGCATACCCAAGTAGTCGTTCCCGGAGACTCCAAGTTAAACAGGTCTTTTGGAACTGGGGACTTCTTGGCAGTAGACTGCATTTTTTGAGTCTGTGTGAAAATCTAAAATCAATGTGTTCCAAGAGGCAGCAAGCAAAGTCGTGAGTACTAGTGTGAGAAGCCATGGCGGAATGAATGAGTGTACGCTGGTTTGAGTGATATTTTTCACTATTATATCTTTGACACCCTGTTGCTGTCCTATTTGTTTTTTTCAATCTGCATAATTTGTTGCTAAGGCTAGAGTTCTTGTGTTTTTGTCTTAGGTTAAATCAGATTTTTTTTTTTCTCAAACTCTGTGCATATAATTACGAGATAAAACAAAGACAACTCTTAGACTCAAACCCTATGTATCTGTGACTCGGGCGCCAAAATCTGTTCTCTTAACGGGGCCGGGCTAAACCTAGAGTTAACACTATAACGGGGCTATCATCCTTGCAACATTCCTTGATTTTTTATGACTATGTGTATATGTATTTTCCTTGATGTACTTTCTTTGATGTTGTGAGCCGATTTTTTTCCTGATATTAAAATCGCTCTTGAACTAAACAATCGTGTTTGGTCAGCTCGTTCTAGATAATATATATCAATTGTTATAGTTTTCCCACGTCTGTGTGTTTACCTGTCGTCACGTGTATGTGCGTGCCTGTGAGTGATAGAAATATACGTAATATGTATATTGGTGTAGTCTGTCTGACGCTGTAACAACTGTTGTAGAAGATAGGTGAGAGAGAGAAGAATTCTTTTCGCTTTCAGAGACAGCCACTATATCAAATCTATCATCTCACGTGTGTGGAAATTCTATTACTTTCACTAACTCTCACTGAGTCTATCACCTATTCAAACCTATTCAGAAGGGACCAAACCTAGTCTTAATTCTCCTATCGGAAATCTACGACAACCAGGACTCTTGACTGGCATACTATCCTGGTATCATCTGATACACCTGGATATCCATCTACTATCAACTATAAAATACTTACATATAAACTTAAAAAAAACCTCTCGTTACACCAGCCTGGTATAACTTTTATAACCACTTTAGCAAGTAACAGGTCACATTCACTTTGTAAAATATAAGTTCACAACTTACCCCAAATGGGATATACAATTTCCTGGCACAGATGAATGGACACAGCAACTTTGATTAGATGCTTCGAACACTTGGTCGGGGAAATTTTAGTATTCCTCTTATGACGAGTGCTCTGATTCCTTAAGTTTCCAATCTTGATATTTAAAATTGCGGGTTCTCTTTAAGTTTTAAAGACGCCCAAATACTTCAATCTGTCACTTTTAATTGAGAAATTCTTTGTCCGATCCTTCTCTCTGGCTACTGGGAGGTGTCACTTGACGATGTTGAAAAATGCAGTCTAATTTGTGTCCCCGTTTTCGCTACATTGTATTTATATTTCTCAGTTCAAGTCCCAGATGGACAAACTTTCCAATGAAAGCTAAAATCTATTCCGGCTCTCAATTTAAAGCAATCCTGTCTGTTTAGAACTATGTGGGTCGGGGTGTTAAATCATTACTATCCCCCGCGTGTTTTAAAATATCAATTTTAAAATTTAAACTCGTGACCTCTTTTAAATATGGCAGTAATACTTCCGATTGCATTTGTACAAACTCACAAACACATCGATGAACTTATTTCCTGGCTAATACCTTCCGCCCATATTGTCTCCTCTGGCAGCTTATATACGGATTATTAATACAGAGATCGGCTAGCGGAAGCGATTACATATTATCACCTGTGTTTGCGTGCATTCCGCAGACTGATTTCTTAGACAGCCAATACTTTCTTTCCATCGATCGTGCGCGACCACCTTGTGTCAACAGTGACCGTCTCTATCAAAGGTGGCTAGACGACTTAAGTGATAAAAATATTAACCGCTGACCTGTCTAATTAACCTTGTATTACTACGATTCACATTGTGAAACGAAACAAGTCTAGGGAGTGGTCAGAGCGAAAAATGTAGGTGCTTAAAATATGCCAAATAATAGGACGATGAATGAGGAAAATGAAGAAATAAGTTGATAATGCAAGAGATAACGCAAATGATGTAAAAAAACACAACTAATTAACTGATTTCGTCACAGTATGTTATGTTCATGTCATCACTTTATATTGATATGTTAAGTTCATGTCATCAATTTATCTTGGTATGTTATGTTCCTGTCATCACCTTAGCTAGATATGTTATGTTCATGTCATCAATTTATCTTGTTATGTTATGTTCCTGTCATCACTTTATCTTGTTATGTTATGTTCCTGTCATCACTTTGTCTTGTTATGTTATGTTCATGTCATCACTTTATCTTGTTATGGTGTGTCATCACTTTATCTTGTTGTTATGTTATGTTGCTGTCATCCCGTTATCGTGTTGTTATGTTAAGTTCCTGTCGTCACTTTATCTTGTTGTTATGTTATGTTCTTGTTATCACTTTATCTTGTTATTCTAATGTGTGTTCATTTTGTCATTGTATCTTATTGTTGTTACTTTATGTTCATGTCGTCACTTTCTTTTGTTGCTACTTTATGTTCCTGTTTTCACTTTATCTTACTGTTGTTACTTTATGTTTCTACCATCACTTTATCTTGTTAACTTTTTGCTCTTGCCGTCAGTTTATCGTGTTGTTTATCTGTCGTTAGTTTATTTTGTTGCTAATTTATGCTCCTGTCGTCACGTTATCTTGTTTTTCTTACTTTATGTTCATGACGTCGCTGTATCTTGTTACTGCTTTATCTGGCTGTTGTAAATTGATTTTACTGTTGTTACTTGATTTTATTTTTGGTACTTAATGTTGCGTTTGGATTTTGGAATTAAATTATTTCTTCCACTTCAACTTTGTTTTGTTTCCCTGAACACTGGATGCCAATTCAAGTCATTACTTGTGACTTGGAGAAAATGTTACAGTCTCGTCTTCACTGTTTTAGCAATTTCGCTGAATTCTCTTGAGAATTCTTTGCTGTTAGCCATTTATTAATCAATCCCTATTTTCTCCCTTAGATTCGTCTTATGATGTTTTGTCTGTTTTTAAGCATTCTCACCTGTTTAGGTAGTATCTAAACAAATAGTTTTTGACTTTTGATGTTATCAAATTTTTAGGAAGTGTTTTGTTGTTCCTTTTTCTTTCCTTTCTTTCTTTTTTTTGTTGTTTTATTTTGTTTGTTACTGTCTTTATAACAATGTCACACCACCAATGTGGGCCCCTGCTTGGACATTCTCCATCAGTTCTATTCTGGAATTTGGTTGCCAATATCACAAATATTGTTGTCTTTAATAAATTCTATTATTCAGTAAAATTGTTTTAATGCTCTATTGGCATGAATTTGGAAGTCACGATGATTTCTTGACACATTTTGCACTAGCCGCTCCCCCCTCCCCCCCCCCCCTCTCTCTATCTCTCTCTATCTCTCTCTTTCTCTTTTTTCTCTCTATCTCTTTCTCTCTCTCTCTCTCTCTCTTCCTCCCTCTCTGTCCCTCGTAATCTGCAATTTTGTTTTGACAACTTTATCTGTGCTGTAGTTTCAGACGTCAACGTTCGGTAGAGGTCAGTGTCCACGTTAATGTTCATCACTGTTCTCCAGCCTGCCATGATTTTTTTCCCTCTACCTCTGCATCTGCATTAGATGTCCAATGCCTGGTCTGTATCATTCCTGTCGTGAGAAGGCATAAAACCAAAATTTTAAAAAAAAGTTGTTATTTTTCATCAGTTCCTATCTTTTATAGTTTATTTCGCGTTTAGTTTGTGTTATCTCATGCAGGCTATCCACGATGTTCTTCTATTGTCTCACGGGATTTCCTCCCCTTGCTCTGCAGCGATGGTCCAACGGTGACAAAACTTCAGAGTGTCTACTTAGGGTCTTCACAGGTGTTTACTTTAGCTCAAGATTACTCATGGCAGAGATGTGAATTGAAAAATGTTGCTTCAATTCTAGGGAGCCTCATAGGAATTTAAGAAATCAAGTACCTTAGCAAATAAGATCCAGGCCGTATAAACTTTATACCTTCCCAGACCTTCTATAAGGAGAAAGAGTTTTGCTCATTTGATGAACCCCCAACTGATTTAATTCAGTAAAACAATACTTCAATAGCTCTGTTTATGTTTATTTAAAATGACTGAGACATACGGGTGCAGATCATTCAGAAAATGATTAAATAAACTATAAATTTGTATATTTACAGACAAAATTTAATAATCAATTATAGTTAACATTGGAAAATAAATTAAGCAAATTTTAGCCTAAAGGGTTCATCATAAGAGGAAGTCTTATGCTCTAAAATGTTTGGTTTAAGAGTTCACCTCGCAGCTTTTAGTGGGTACTTAGCTGCCAGTAAGATGTCGGTTAGCTTCTGCTCTAGCCGATGTTGGTTCTTTGCAGGTTATAGACTGGTTTACACTCGTCACTGGTCAAGTCTAGTGGCTGTAACACGTGCCTCGTAGTATCATGGGGTAATTACGAAGATGGTCCAGCATCTTCAAGACCCGTCTGCTGTTATTGTCTAGCTTTGACTGAAGGTCACTTTTATCACACGCTTGTTCCACAGAATAGTACCACCAATTGGTACCCTGTGCTGTTATCATAAAATGAGAGAGAAACAAACATCCCTCCTGAGTATTGGGTCTCCTGACACGAAAATCAGGTGTCCCTCCCTTTCAATCCACCATCCCATCAGATTAAGAACTGTACCCTCTCTGAGCATTAATGTTAATCCCAGTGAACGGAAAACACCCATTGCATTTATATAAAACATGTTTACACATACATTGAAAAGGTAATATAATAACTATATATATATATATAATATATATATATATATATATATATATATATATATATATATATATTATATATATATATATATATATATATATATATATATATATATATATATACTTACTTACTTACTTACTTAGTCGTTCCCCTTCTACCGTGAGGTGTAGAGGTTTGAAAGAGAGAGCGCCTGACCATTCTATCAGCTGTCTTCTTCCTGGCCTGGTTCCATTCTAGTCCTCGGTCCTTCAAAGATTGTCTAATGTTGTCCTCCCAGCGGACTCTGGGTCGTCCTGGAGGTCTGGATCCCTGGCTCTTTGTTTCCCATGCTTGTCGCGGTAGCCGATCTTCTCCCATTCTGCAGACATGGCCAAACCATCTTAGTTGGGACTGTTCTATTTGGGTCTGCAGCGGATGGGATTTTAGGCCTTGACGGATCGTCTGGTTGCGGACCATGTCTCTTCTTGTTACTTCAACCACTTTCCTCAGATACCTCATTTCTGAGGTTTGGATCTGGCTTTTGTGGGTTGTAGTCATTGCCCACGACTCGCATCCATATGTCAAGACTGGGACATAGGTGGAGCGGTATACAGCCATCTTTGTTTTCTTACCAACCTCTTTCTTGCTGAGGAATCCACGATTTATGGCCTGAAAAAGTCTCCCAGCCGCTGCTTTTCGAGTGGCCAACTCTTCTTTGATGCCTCCCTTTCGGTCTATAATAGCTCCGAGATATTTAAAGTGGTCGACCTGCTCCAGGGCCTGTTCTCCCAACTTAATCTGATGTTTTCTTTCTTCTCGTGATATCACCATGGATTTTGTTTTAGAGCTGCTTATGACCATCCCTCTCTTCTCCAGCTCTTCCTTCCAGACTTGCAGGTTGGATGGGAGATGTGCCTCTGATTTAGCAATCAGGGCAACATCATCAGCAAATGCCAGCTCCGAAATATAGACATGTCTCATCTTCCAGTACCCCACTGAATACTTTCTTGTTCTCTCCTTACATGCCTTGATGACATCGTCCATAAGGAGTATGAAGAGGTAAGGTGATAGGATATCATATATATATATATACTGTCCGATCGACAGAGTGGTTAGAGCGCTGGTCTCTCGAGACAAAGGTTCTGGGTTCAATTCAGTGTACCATCACGCTCCAGTCTCCCCAGCTGTAAATTGGTACTTAAATTTGCTTCTTGAGTTAGGGAAGGAAAAGGCAGCGAGGAAGGGAAGTGGTCACCCCACTTCTCGATGCTGGACTTAATATAGTGTATGTAACACGTCACTCCCTTAAAAGCAGTGGTCCTGAAAGCTTCAGGTTACCATAACAATTATGACTTCACTCCACTACGCTATGGCACTGCCTTTTTTTTTTACATACATAATCAGAATCTTTATTCTCCATAAAATACATTAATATGTACAGACATGATATAATAGATACAACATGGCATATAGGAGAATCATTAGAATTTACATAAAGTGTTGAAGACGTCTCAAGTAGTTTATATGTGGGTGTTTTTACATCGAACCTTTGTGTTACACATACATAAAATTTTTTAAGCTTTCTAAAAGACATTGGCATATAATGATATGATATAACCTGCCAAAAAATGAGAATTATTGAAATTTACAAAATGTGTGTGGAATACCATTCAAGTTGAGCAATATGGTTGTTTTTACATGGGGGTTTTATCAGAATTTCTGTTTGCCATAAAAAAACTTTGACAGCTAGTAGAGTGAGATATTAAATATAGCATCAAATACAATAGTCGTTTGGTATAGTAGACAGAGCACAATTGAGATTAGACGGTGGGGAAAACATTTCAGCAATTTAAAATGGGTGTTTTTTTACATCGAAGTTTCCATATTCTGTAAGAACCTATAATTGCACTGATACTGACATATTTACATAAAACCTTTGCTTCAAATTTCCGCAACCCTAGCGACATTAATCCACTCACACACTTTGCATGTACATGACCCAAACTACCAATTATCAGTACGATTACATGCGTACGATAGCCTAGTTCGTTAATTTCTGCAGCCAATGGATAGTACTTATCAAATTTATGTTGGTAACATTTATCTAAATGGGCGTCATATGGTATTGCTGCCTCTACTATAAAAGCTGTTTTGTTCTGTCGATTGATTATCGTTAAATCAGGTTTTACGGCATGTGTCTTAAATGAGGTGTTACTGCTGCCGAAAAGTGATGGTTTAACTATTATCTCTTTATTTATTGTTATGTCACTCTTATTATTGTATGAGGATTTCAGTTTCTCATAAATAATGTCTACAGCTCTATTGTGCCTTTGTTGGTATAATGTTTGAAATTTGGTACATCCATTCAATAAATGTGACACTGTTTCGTATGGGTGGTTACATATTTTGCACATTTTCGTGTATGTCTGTGGGTAATATAGATGTAAAAGACTTTCGCATTCCAGCAACTGTAACCTCGATCTCACAGCAAATGAAAGTATTTTATCACTTAATTTAACATTAGATAGAAAACTAGATGACAATGAATGGTTTACACATTTCATTTCGCGCACTATTCTCCCTTGTGATGATTTACTTTTTAGTTCACTTAGAATTAGGTTAAGTTTATGTGATTTAAATCCAGAATAAAAAGCATTTGCTGACTTGTATGTTAGACTCACATCTTCATCTACATCTAAATGTACAGTGTAATGGCCACTGTCATCCACTTTCACACTCACTCCTTCACGCGCGCATTCTTCATTCAGTTCTACCCAAAATGATTTTGGCCAATTCACCTTCGATCTTTTAGCTAGATGGTTTGTTTCATTTAACTCGTAACTTGCAAAGTTATTCCTATCATCATCTACTTGGTCTATTTTACGTTTTTTCATATGTCTATCTAACGAGTTTATCGCTGCAGTTTTTACAAGACTATCATCACAATTGAGCATACTGACAAGGAATGAAATATGTCGAGAGTGGTATAATATGAAGGGGTTTGGTATGCCAAGGCCACCCTTCGACCTGGGACAAAAGAAATAGCTCCTTGTGGATGATTCATTTAGCGCTAGCCATGTTCTAACGTGGTGTACAATTTCATCTTCAATTTCTTTAAGTTGTTTTTCTGTGAAGTGTATGTTAGAAAAATAAAACATGAGAGGACCGAAACACATCGGGTTAATTAATGAGATCTTTGCTGATGTTGGTAGTGGGGCACAGCTTAATTTGGTTAAATTTGATCTAAATTCTAATATAAGGCTGCTTGCTTGAAACTGGTCCGATGTATTATCAATTGTAATGTCATGTCCTAGGTATCTGTAGGAACGCCCTCGATCAGAAGAGGGGATTTCATGACCTTGGATATTAATGTCCGCCTTACGAGTTTTGACCCAATTGTTTCCGCTTCGCTGACCGCTGAACACTGCACACTTTTGTGGCTTAACCTCCATCCCGCTGGTCTCCATAAATACTGTTGTCTTCTGTGCCATTGATTGTAAGTCGTGTATGTTGGTGGCGAAGAGACTTACGTCATCCACATACCCTTGAATGGGATTCGGTATGTGATGTATTTGATAACCTTGCTCAATCCACCGCAGCCATTTATCAATGCCTTGTTCAAATACAATGACACTCCATGGGCACCCCTGAATAATACCTTTCTTACGCTCGATCCGGTCTGTGATAGTACTGGCGTTTTTAACTTGATATGAGGAGCCACTGTATATATCTTTGGTGATGTTGACAAAGACGTCCGGGTAGCCTGATTCGCTTAGCTCCCTTATCATAAACTCGTGGTCAATGCTGCCAAATGCATCTTTAATATCAATAAAGCACAGATAGGCCTTTCCTGATGAATGTAGAAAGTCACTAACTGCTGTTTTTTTAAGGTGAAGACATGTTCTTGAAGACCATTTCTTGGCAATGATCCTTTTTGCCGAGGTGACAGTCGCTGGGTGTCAACAATCCACTGCATGTGTCGAGATTGAATTAATTTCATGAACAGCTTGTATGATGATAGCAGAAGAGAGATGGGTCTCCAGTCTTCGATGGTGCTTAAATTTCCATTTTTAGGCACAAGGGTAATTACACCGTGCTTCCAGTCTGGTGGCACCCGTTGGTTGGAAAGGCATGTGTTAAAAATAACCGTCAGGATTGGTGCGAGCTTGTTTGCTTGCTGCTTGATGGTATCATACGTCACACCGTCAGCTCCAGGTGATTTCCTACTCGGCAGTTTTTTTTTATACACGATAATACTTCGCCTACGGTAAATGGGTCAGTGACCGGTGTGTACTTCGGCTCTTGAATGACGATTTCTTCTTTCCATGGGGGGTCGCTTGCAAGTGTATTAAGTCTGCGCTGGCTGCGTTCCTTAAAATGCGTTTCTATGTCTTGTATGTCTATGTTACAGGTGGTGGTCGACAACTTGTTGTTGTGTTTTATTACATTGATGGCTTTACTCTGATCTGTTTCTAACAAGTAGAGTAGTTCCTCTCGTGTCACGCTTCCCGCATTGTGTGTGTTACCATTTTCTTTGTTTCGTTTGAAATTTGGGCAGATGTTATGCCTAATACAAACATAGGGCCGCTTCAATAAAGTCATCAATTGTTGTGTGTCATTACACCTCTTCAGTACATGTTGGTTCCGGCGTAGTAACATACATAAAATTCAGCAACATACATACATAAACTTAAGAAACTCAATGCTGAAGGGTTACCGTCATACGTGTTGATTTAAATTATTACATACGTAAAATAAACATACACAGTGTTAAATAATTACGTACATACCACAACATACATACATACATACATACATACATACATACATACATACATACATACATACATACATACATACATACATACATACATACATACATACATACGTGTACATACATACATACATACATACATACATACATACATACATACATACATACATACATACATACATACATACATACATACATACATACATACATACATACATACATACATACATACATACATACATACATACATACATACATACATACATACATACATACATACATACATACATACATACATACATACATACATACATACATACATACATACATACATACATACATACATACATACATACATACATACATACATACATACATACATACATACATACATACATACATACATACATACATACATACATACATACATACATACATACATACATACATACATACATACATACATACATACATACATACATACATACATACATACATACATACATACATACATACATACATACATACATACATACATACATACATACATACATACATACATACATACATACATACATACATACATACATACATACATACATACATACATACATACATACATACATACATACATACATACATACATACATACATACATACATACATACATACATACATACATACATACATACATACATACATACATACATACATA